>VUQH01091245.1:4451-46574 GCA_015106775.1 Etroplus canarensis
CTTTTCACTCTTGCTGGTATCCTTCTGTCACAAAGCACCCCTGACACTCGTCTCCACCCACTCCACCCTGCCTGCACTCTGTTCTTCACTCTCTGTTGCTCTGTATGATTGACCGTAGGCATCCCCAGGTAACTCATTCACCTTCGCCACCTCTACTCCTTGCATCTTCACCGTTTCACCTGCCTCCCTCTCATTTATACACATAAATATTCTGTCTTGTTTCTACTGACTTTCATTCCTCCTCTCTCCAGTGCATACCTCCACCTCTCCAGCCTCTCTTCCACCTGCTCAGTACTCTCACTACAGATCACAATGTTGTCTGCATCATAGTCCACGGAGACTCCTGCCTGACCTCATCAGTCAACCTGTCTAGCAACACTGCAAATAAGAAGGGGCTCAGAGCTGATCCCTGATGTAATCCCACCCCCACCTTCAACCCATCTGTCACTCCTACTGCACACCTCCCCATTGTTCTCTCTGTCCTCATACATGTCCTGCATCACCCTTGCATACTGCTCTACCACTCCTGACTTCCTCATACAGTACCACAGTTCCTCTCTTGGCACCCTATCATGTGCTTTTTCTCAATCCACAAAGACAGTTCAACTCTTTCTGACCTTCTCTATACTTCTCCATCAGCACTTTTAAAGCAAACACTGCAACTGTAGTACTGATTGTCATCTTGCTTCACACCCTAATTTCAACAAGTCTTTCTCACATCTTCATGGTATGGTGCATCAACTTTATCCTTCTGTAGTTACTGCAGCTGTGCAAGTCCCCAGTACCAGTGCACTCCTTCTCCATTCCTCAGACATCAAGTACTGAATAAATAAGTATACCTAGTGCAAAAAATGATGAACCCATACAAGCTGTTTTGCAGAAACTGATGTTATTTACCGGTTTTTGATTAAGGTTATTTTATGTAACAATTCTGTGTTTGTGAATATTCCAATATTTGAACCTCAAATTTAATAATAAAATTCGGCTACATTTTGAATAAGACTTGCTCTTTTATTTTCCTTTTAACAAGATAGAAGCGAGACCTGCTAGGTGGCACTGACAGAATAACAGGAGGTGGAGCTGGTGGTAGCAAAGTTGAAAACACTGAGATGTCCTCTGGGACTGGCCAGAAAGGACAGGATTAGAAGTAAATTCATCAGAGGGACAAGCCAGGTTGAGCAGTTGACGTGAAGAGTGTCGGCGTGACAAAAGAAGGTGAAAGTAATAGGGTGACACGGAGGCAATAATCCGCCGTGGCGACCCCATCATCCCACCATTACCACTGAAGCTTTTATTTTGATGCGGGACTTCGTCGTTTCCGGCCTCGCTGATCTTTTGTGTACATTGACGCGGTGTGAATCGGCATCCGGAGAAAGATAACGGCCGCTGCCATTCAGGGACGAAAAATCGCCGTTCGTTGTGTTTTGGCGTGTACATGTCGCGTATATTTTAAAATCGCGTTTGTCTAACCCTGATCCGCCGGCCGAGCCGCCTCTCGACCGCACTGGCTAACGGGAGGTCGGCTAACTTGATGATGATGATGGTGATGATGATGCATCAGAGGATTTATCCCGGTGTCTGACTGAGATGGAGCCAGCGGCGCTCAAGTGGAGTTGCTTGCTAGCGAGCTAGCGAGCTAACGGTGCCCTCCGGGATTGAGCGTACATGGGTGCAGCCGCGGTTTTTATCGCACTGGGTTCGTTATCACGTTATCTCCGCCTTTGACCCCACGTTTGATGGACTGACCATGCCGACCAGCACATATTGCTAACTTAACCTCTGGGTTAGGTACACGTGAGTGCATTTATCTCGCCCCAACAATTAGCTGCACCTTTGGACCTTGGATGATTCAGTGACAGCAATTGGGTGAGTAACAGGAGCTGCGACTTTTACTACTCATTTACAGGGTCGGACTATATTCTGGATGAGGCACACGGATACTGCGCTTTGCACCAGCCTCCAGACACCCAGCGCCCCGGCTAACGTTTGGTATTGTCTCGTAAAATGCTCGCCTATTTAATCTTCTTAGCAGCATCCCCTGTGCGTGTTGGTATATTTCGCACCAACGCGCTCATTCCTGACATATTTCAACGTCTCTTCTCGTTATGCTAACTCACTCCACCGCTAGCTAGCTATGCCATGAACTGTTCGACCAGATCCCGGGCGGCTGGTCCTTTTATGGTCCTGTTTTTGCTCGTATTGCTGTTACGGCTGGGCAGCTAGGAGCCCGGTCACAAATAAGAGAAATTTCCAGCGATAAGTCATTTTCATTAATGATGAGAAGATTGCGTGCTGTGCGCCTGTGTTACATATAAATTCCGTGAAATAGCCCCATCCTCAGCCGGTTAGAGGCAGACTCTCTGCTGGGTTTCCAGGGTGTGTGTGTGTGTGTGGAATAACATTGAGTACATTTACGGATGAATTCAGACAGTTTGTGTAGCCGCACGCCTGACTCGTTTTCTGCTTTATCAAACAAGTCATTAGGAGAGGCTGACTGGTGCTGTTCCCTTGCAGACGGTGTGTATCAGGATGGCACAGCTCTTGGACGGGGCCGGCAGACTGGGCTGGGTTCTCCTCAAGTCTGTGCTCCGTTTCGCGTTTATGTTCCTCAACAACTGTGTAGCCATCCCATCCTACTGCTTATACCTGCTGCTTCTTCAGCCCCTGAGAATATGGGACAGGTCCACTTTCTGGCACATTGAAGGAATCATGTTCAAATGGTTGCTGGCCATGGTGTCTTCATGGGGTTGGGTTGCAGGTTACACAGGTAAGAGAGTTTTATCATTCATATTTCATGGCTGTTGTTTTGTGTGCTATAATGTTGGATTCAGTGGTGGTGAACTTTTCTTTTGTATTCAGTGCATGCATTTTATTCTAAACAATCTGTTTGCTGCACAATAAAAACAACTGTACAGCTTTTTTTTTAAAAAATATGGATACTAGTATAGTACTTTCCTGCTCTGGGCACTCAAAGTGTTTGGTTTTTTTTTACTACAAACCTGATTCACGCACACATTCACATAACGAATGCATCAAGATTAGTTCGGCATCTTGCTCAAGGACACTTTGCCATGTAGACTGGAGGAGCTGGGGATCGAACCACCAACCTTCTGTTTGGAAGACAACCCACTCTTACCTCTAAGCCGTAGCCACCAATCTGAACAAAGATGGCAGTCATAAAATGCTACGTCTTTGCGTTGTGTTTACAGCTTCAAGCAACATTGTGGCACCAGATGCATAGATTACGTCCATGTTTAGGAGAAACTAATGCTTACTGCTGTGACTTCAATGTAAGTAGATGAGAGACATAAACTGGGGCTAGTTCCTCCCCAGATTGTGACTGCTAATCACTGTCTAAACATGTCACTTTGCGAAAGTCTGGTTTTGGGCTGCAGCTATCGATTCAGTTGGTGATCAGTTAAGAAAACAAGATATTTAAAGTTTATTTATTGTTTTCTCTGCCTCAAAAATGGAAGTTAAAGTGTTACTAACAGTCTTGTATCATTGAGTCATTGAGCACTGGTGCTATAGAACCTGTTGTAAAAATTCTGAACTGCAAGTGTACCAGATCTGATGCAAATTGATGTACGAAGTTTCACCCATTTTAGTCATGGTAGTATTAATCAACAAATGAACTTGAGCTGTTTGGAGAAACAGTGTGCCATATAGACTAGCTTTTATGTTTTCTGGTGGGTAATTTTGCTTTTAAGTTTATATTTTTCAGATATTTTATTTACTAATAAAAATGCACGTAATTGAGTCATAGGACAGCATGCATTTTTTTTTCTCCTCCAGTGTGTATTTTTCATTAGCCTACACAATGGCCCAAGAGGCAACTTAAAAAACTACATACATTTTTTTTCACAATAAATAGTGAAAATTTGGCACCAAACTACCTGCATATGCAGTAAGTGTGATTGTTTTTAAACAGTTTACTAATAAATGGAGCCTCTATAAAACACTACCTAGATTTTTTTTACTTTTTGTGTTACTTACTCTCCCTAAACACTATTTGCTACGAATCAGGAGCATCTTCATGGCACTCTTAATCTTCCATATAATAAAATGTATTCTTAACCGCAGAGCTCCTGTTGAACTTAAGCAGCACAATGTCAGCCCTTACACCTCTTATCAGCCATGTTTGACAGTGGGAAAACTTTGGCAACAAACATGAGCAACAAGAAAATTACTCAAATAGGGCTTAATAGCAGACCCTCACTGGCTTTTGCTATCCACTATAGTATATTAAGCGGGTAAACAGTGAATCAGTAAAATGATCAGCACTACCTGGTGATGTACTGACATGTTTGAAAGCTCCTGCTGTGGAATGAAAGCTGGTTTGAAATTTTCTTTGAGCAGCTGCTCTAGAATACCAAGCAGAAAGCACAAAACGCTGTAACAACAGTAAATGTTACTAGCATTCATCAACAGTAATCACAATGATTTACCTGAACATGCTTGGCTCAGTGGACTGAATGCATAGACTGGCTGCTTTCTGCTGAGATGCTGAATAACTGAAGTCATGCTGTTGTGGTAATCTAATACTGTTTTGCATTGGACATGCAGTAGAGTATTTTTGTTTTACTTTTGTTTGAAATGGTCCCAACCTAAGACATTTTGTTTCTTTTTCTGCTCCTTGCTATTTTGTCTATTCCTTCACCGCCAGCCAATCAAGCCTACTAGTATAGTGGTTTACATGTTTGCCTTACAAGCGAAAGCTGGTTCAATTCCAGGAGGGGCCACAAGCCCCTCTCATCATGGAGGGTTGCGTCAGGAATGGTATCCAGTGTAAAACCTTTACCAAATTACTGATATGGATTAATCCGCTGTGGCAACCCCTTGGGGAGAATACAAGGGAGCAGCTGAAGGTACATATACACATAATGTAGCGCAAGCACACTGTAAGACAGTAATAATCACAGTGACAATTGACCAGGTGGTCATATGGATTAAACAAAGCATCAAAGCAAAGAAGCTGCACTGCATGTTTTTGTAATAAAATTATTCAAGTTACTTGATGAATCATTGTAACCCTAGTCTGGTTAAATGTGGGAAATTAAAGCTACTTAATCCTAAAATTCTTGCACAGTAAGTAAAACAGTAAAACAAATATATGTATATAGTTTTTTTATTTTAAACAAAAATGACAGTCCTAATTTAAAATGTCTTAATCCATTTTTGCAACCTGAACAAAAATTTAAGCTCTAGACATTTTTTTTTTCATGTTCCTTCTCACATAATGACAGCTAATCAGCCTTTGAGCATGGACAAAGTGTGTCATTTCTGTTATACACACTCACTTCCCACTTCATTAGATACACCTTGCTGTTATTGGGTTGGACCCATTTTGCCTTCAGAACCACCTTAATTCTTCATGGCATAGATCCGACAAGGTGCTGGAAACATGCCTCAGAGATTTTGATCCATATTGACATGGTAGCATCACAATGGCATCAGAAAATGGGCACGCTGTGGTCATTAAGGGTTGGACATGGTCAACAACAATACCCAGGTGGGCGTGGCATCTAAGCAATGCTCATTTGGTACTAAGCCCAAAGTGTGCCAAGAAAATATCCCGTCTACCGTTATACCACCACCTTCAGCCTGAACTATTAATACAAGACGGGATGGATCAGTGCTTTCGTGTTGTTTACACCAAATTCTAGTCCTATCAGCTGAATGTTTGCAGCAGAAATTGAGACTGCCTGAGACAGGCAGCATTTTTCCAATATTCTATGTTGTCCCATTTTCATGAGTCTGTAAAAACTGTAGCCGCACTTTCTTCGTCGTAGCTGACAGGAGTGGCACCTGTGGTGATCTTCTGCTTCTGTAGTAGATCTGTGCCAAGGTTTGACATGTTGTATGTTCAGAGATGCTCTTCTGCATACCTTGGTTGTAATGAGTGGTCATTTGTGTTACTGTTGCCTTCTCATCAACTCAAAGCAGTCTGGCCATTCTTCTCTGGTATCAACAGGCTTCTTCCACTCAGAGAACTGAAGCTCATGTGATATTTTTTCTTTTTCAGACCAGATGGTCCCATTTGATCAGCAGTTTTGAAATACTCAGACTAGCCCGTTTGGCTCCAACAACATGTCATGTTAAAAGTCACTTAAATCACCTTTGTCCCAATTATGAAGCTCAGTTTGAACTTCAGCCGGTCATCTCAACCATGTCTACATGCCTAAATGGATTGAGCTGCTGCCTTGTGATTGGTTGATTAAATATTTGCATTAACAAGTAGTTGAACAGGTATACATAATGAAGTACCCAATGAGTGTATATAATACAACATTATTCATTCATGCAGCAGGATATCAGGACAGAGGGCCTTAATAAGTCACATAGTTTTTAATGATGGTGAAAAATATCCTCACAGAAGAAATGTGTCTTAGCAGTAGAATCTGTTTAGTAGCCCAAACATCATGAATCTGCTAAGGCCATTCAAAAGACACAATTTAATTAGTCAGGGATTATAACCATGGTGGTGAATCAGGAACATAATCAACACTAAGGCTATTATCTGTGATTTGTTTTGGAGAGACAAAGTGTAACATAATCCCCTGAAATAACCTTTTAGACACCACCCACTTAACTTCGCTTAACATGAACATTTTCAACTAACAGAAACTACAGTGCATGAACACTCACAGTTGTTGATCAAGACTAAGATGAGTTTCATGCGCCTCTAACTGATTTCCTGCTTTTTCCCCATTGTTTGTGTTTGTGGGGGTTACATTCTGGATAGAGGCATTTTTCCCTCAGCGACTCAGCTTTCCCATCAATGGGTTGGCCTTTGTGTTTGGAATAACTTTTGTACCTTGATCTAGAAAATAAGAAAGAGAAAACCTATGCTAGTAAATCTACTTACTGTCATTGAGCCATTACTGCCCATAAAAGCGAGGCAACTTTTATTTTTTCCACTATTTGATTGATAAACTTCAGCATGAATGTTGTTAGGAAAATAAGCCACTTTAGGTTAAAAACAAAAAAGATTTCACATGAAATGACATACATGTGAGCAGCTGCATGAGGATTGATTTCAGGCAGACAAATGTGGTGCTCCAATAGTACATTGCTGAAAAAACTCTTGTTGAATAGAAACATTAATTTTCAAATTTTGACCACAGAGATTTTTCAGGCAATTCCCTTCACTCCCTGTCTGCATGTCTGTATTGGAAGAGGTGAGTTTTTTGGGAAAAACAAACAAGAGTTCAGAGCCAGTGCACCCTTCCAATGCATATGGACTTCCAATGAATATGGTTTCCTATTTGACCAGAAACAGTGATTCATTGAAAAATTTTCATTTGGGGTTCTTGTGAAATGAGGCTTGGTTTGGAGTCCAGCTCCTGCATAGGTTTCTGTCTGCCTGTGTAAAGTTGGTTTTAAAATTGGTAGCAGGCCATGGTTGATAATCAGCCAAAAATGCCATGAATGAGAGAACTGGTTGCCGACAGAACTGAGAAGAGGGATCAACACACTTTGTCCTCTCCCTTCTGTCTGTGTGATGAATGTAAATCTCTCTGACTGCTGACAGCTTAACCAAAGAATTCATGGATTTAATTCTTGTTGGCCGTCCATCTGAACACGATACTGTACTGTAAGCCTCCTTAAAAAAACTTCATCTGCCAGAGATTCCTGACAGACAGTGGGGATGTGTTTTGTCTCCTTTTTGGTCATCAGTAGCATTAAAACAGTGTAGTTTCCTGGCTGTTTTAAGGAAAAAAGCTGTCATCCATATTTAAAATTCCAGTCCCTGAAAAAATCCCGTGGTTTCTGCTCATTGCTGTGGTTACATCAAGCAAAGGAAGGCTCTGCTGCTAATATACTTGATGCCCAGATGTCTATGGAAATATTTTCTCACCAGTCATTTAAGTTTGATAACTAATGTTTAATGTGTGCATATTCATTCACACCTGTTTGATTAAATGTCAGATATATCTGCAGATACCACAGCAGTGACTTAAGCAATGGCACTACAGACACTTACACTCACATTTATGACATCGTTATACTACGAGTGTGAGGGAATCTACTTGGGTCAAATAAATGTAATAAAAGAAGTTACATAAATTGCATCATCAGAGGGTGAGTGGATGTCTGCATGCTCTCCATTTTTGGACTTGTCTGTGCAAACTGCCTAAGTTACAACAGACAATTGCACATTCATAGTTTAAGATTTAAAAATAGTATTATAAGAACAACTGCAAGGGCATAATGCTGGCCTTACAACAGTGTAATCATTTACATGTCTACAAGTATGCAGGAGTCTGCTTGGGTCAGAGTGATATAAATTTCACCATCGGAGGATGAACATGAGGCAGGCAGATGTCTGTGCTCCTTTTGATTTGTTGTGATCAGAACATTGCACCAACTACATATGCATTCTACAGATAGATTCTAAGAAGGTATAAAATGAACTCCTCACTTCACCGCCACAGTTAAGTGTAGCCTAGAGGACTGCATGAAAATGTTTCTCTGTAGCCTATGTGATGGTTGAATTCCCATAATCCTTGTCTCTGCTTTGCCAGAGAGCTGTACAAATGGACTCAGGACCATAGATATGGCATAAATGAGAACAACTATTACTCCCAATGGCATCCATGCCATAAGGGAGCATAATCCTGGCCTTAGTCTGTGAAATTAAGACTGGGATCTGGTCACCTCAAGGTAATGAAATTAGAAAATACATTTACTTTGCAGCATTTTATGAGACTGAAAGCACATCTCTTTGGTAAATATGAGATTAGGGCAGAAAAAACTTGAAACACAGCTAGCCTGGTCCAAAAGCTCACTAAATAACAAATTATAAATATCTTCAACTGAAAAAACCATTGTGTCCAGATCTGTAAAAATGACATGTTTGTAGTTTTACAGACAGTTGGATTTTAATTTATTTCATCTTTTAAACCTTGTTTTAAACAAAAAAGATATAAATGCTAGTGTCTAGACTTTTAGAGCTCCTTGTTGTCCTTGTTGCCTTCTTTTTAGAAATGGAAACAGACTATTTCCTTGAATCTCTAACTGATCCTTTAATATTTATAGATATTCCCCAGAGCCAATGAAAGTTATTTTTATGTATGTTAGCACAGTAAACATTCTGTTGTATAGTGGAAATGTACGCCATGTAGGAAAAGCAAGAAGAGCAAAGACTTCTGTTGCATTTTACTGTAATATTGTTAAAATTATTGGATAACATCATAAGGTGTGACATGCAGTTATTGTAGCATATAAAATGTATTTGAAACTATTAATTGATCAGCCATTTCTTTTTATTCATATTTATTTTATTCTTATTTTCATTTTAGTCATTTTGTCAGCAAATATTTTGATTATCACTGAGCTTATTGTTTTGGATTCACTGGCAATTTAGCTTCTGACTTCTTGCTGAACTTACTGAAGGTGTCACATTTAAACAGTTACATTATTTAGACCAAACAAGAACTGAAAACAAAGATTAATTGAATAAAATTTTTAGTTGCTGGCAACCCTAAATCAGTGATTCCAGTATACAAAATGAGAAACTCGTTGTCAGCTGTTAAAATGTATAAATCTTTCAATCCCACTAGTTTTTTAAACAGGAAACAGGAGACCAAACACGCCTGCAATGCCAACAGGTTTTCTTTGTTTGTTTCCAGTAGTAACTTTGCTGAAAACTGTTATCAGGATGTTGCTACGACTGGAAAGCTGAGTACAATGCTTTCCCTGTTGGTGTGTCTTCTCTCACTTGCTCTCACTCCTATTATGACTGGTGTAATACTTGCTGGGAAGCTTTTATTGTACTTATGGTAACATACCAATTTTTCTTTAACCTGAATATTATTATTACCACCTCACCTGTCTCTTGTCAGCTCCATTCACACATGATGCGCTTGCATTCACAGTAAAAGCAGTGAAAGGTGACAACAGCAACACTCTGCATAGTTTCTGACACCAAGCTGAAATGAGACTGAGGTTAATAAACTATGAGAATAAAGTAAATAAATGTTTTTATTTTTTTATTCATTTTCTCTTGCCTGCTTTCTCTCCGACTATCTGTAATATAATATGCTCTGTTATTATTAAGAACACTGTATGTTGCAATTCATTTCAGATTTGCAGAAATTATTCAAAATATAAAAAAGGAAAGGATCAGGCTCCCTTTTATTGCACAGTGGGATTTGGGCCAGGAAACAAGTTTTTGTTTGTTGTGAAGGGGGCTTCGGTTTGCTGACAGACTCGTTGATTCATATGTGGTATTTTTATGACCTCTCTGCTCTCATACGCCCAGAACAACTTGATATCTGTGATCGTCACTCCAGTGGAAAAACACTGTCTCAGCCAGAAGCATGACAACTGTTTCCTGTTTGGGTGATTATTGTAGAAATACTGTAATGATTGCTCATGTTAAATCCTTCCCTAGTCATCATTATTACAATATCATTTATTGTAATGAAAGCTTAGTGAGACTTTGACATCACTGGTGCATTAGTTCATTGTTTGTCACAGATGCCAGATATTGTGAAAGGAGTGTTACAGCTCATCAATCTACTCAGTGTTTCCTATAATGTTATTCAGGCTTCAGTATATACATTTTACAGTAAGCAGTTAGCATCTGATTCCTCTACACGACATTGCATGTTTCCTGTCATGAAAGCAGTTGAATGTGAACAAACTGCTGACTGGTGCAACCAATTGAATTCATGCAAGGGGGTGCTACCTAACTGTTTGAACTGGCCCAGGCCACACTTTAATGTCTAAAATTAATCACAAGGAAGCTTTTTTCCTGGCAGTTTTGACACAGACATACCACAAGCTGTAGGATGTATGATTAAATGAGATGGGATTAAGTTCAGCTGTTATGAAAAGCTGGCGTGATCTGTGTGAAAGGGGTCTAATCTGTGAGACATTATGTGGCAGCATTTTTTTACTGTACTGCTTTTTGGTATGGTGGCCTTTTGTAAATACTGTTCCTCTTTTTCAGGTGCTGGAGAATCTGGGAAAAGCACAATAGTAAAGCAGATGAAGTAAGTTACTGCTTGTACATCAAAGTCTTGCTTCCTGTATGAAAATTTTTGCTTTTTTTTCTACATTGATGAAAGACAGTCCCAGTCCCTCTTATAACTGCAACCCATCTTATGGGAAACCCATTTTAAGCAGAAGTAGGAGCCTTGTTTTGCTCCAATTGGGCCAAGTAGGAAGCCCCTTTTTACATAACATGTTAAACAATGGCCACAGAGGTCGGTTGTAGCCTGTCAGGACCTGAATAGAGCCCCTGGTTCCCACATTAGGCATGCTGTATGCTCAGTCAAGCTCGAATTCCAGCACTAATGACAGTGCAGCATTAAATTTTCCAAATGTGTAATTTGCCCCACATTTGTTAAGGCTATTGTTCATGTGAACTCTAAAAGCCTGTTTGAATTTTGTGCCTGTGTCAGAATCATTCATGAAGATGGCTACTCAGAAGAAGAGTGCAAGCAGTACAAAGTGGTGGTATACAGCAATACCATCCAGTCCATCATGGCAATCATCAGGGCAATGGGCCAGTTAAAGATAGATTTCGGGGACGCTGCACGGGCGGTAAGCTAACTACACTCAGTCTACATAAACCATAATATTCAAAGAGGAAGTTTTACAATGTCAGCAGTTATTGGTGTTACTAGGATGATGCTCGCCAGCTGTTTGCCCTGGCAAGCTCAGCAGAGGAAGGAGTGATGTCTGCAGAGCTGACCCATGTGATTCAGAGGCTGTGGAATGATGCTGGAGTTCAGACCTGCTTCGATCGATCACGAGAGTATCAGCTCAACGACTCTGCTGCATAGTGAGGACTCACTTCTCTACATACACACCACCAAAGACCTAAAAATTATCAACTACACATTCATATTTGATGAGCTGACATACAGATGACTTCAGTCTTCATCCATTTAATTTAACAGAAATACATTGCACCAAAGAAACTTACATTTGGTTTTGTCATATCATTTGGTCTTGTGTTCTATATCACATGGAACATAACTTTGAATAAAAGTTGCTTTCATGCTTCCTGTCTGAAATGAAATGTAATGAAAAAAGGCAAGCTGTGTCTTGTTTGTCGGGATCCTGTGTCAGCTTGTTGCATAACTGATTGCATTCCTGAAACAAAAGAGAAATGAAGGAGATAGTGACAGCTGAAAATAATCTCTCTCTGTTTACAGTCATTTGGACAAAATGGTTTGTTATTAATGTGAACCACTAGCAAACCCCTGAATGAGAACATCTGATGTAGGAGTGAAAAATACAAACAAAGCAGTTTGAGCTAAATAATAGTTTAGTCTTGAGTTAATCAGAGAAGGATGAAACTCAAGGTTCCCTTCTGTTTCTGTAGCATTTATATCACACTCGTCCTGAAAGAAAAAGTAGATTAGTATGAAGGACACAGGCTTTGTTGTGAAAACAGCCAATCTGTCATGACTGTCTGTGTCCACACTATGAGACAATAGAAACCAGGAGAGTTAGTCTGTTTATACTCAACCCAAAAGGAGCCAGTGTTTATCATTCACCAAAATACGAGCCCATATTTAGTATCATTTCGTGGTGTCCTCAGATGTGTGCATGCAGAACGTGCTCCACATGACATTTGTGTCCCACAGACATTTTGTTGCTGTGCATTACACTCTAACTTTGGAAATCTTGGATATGTCAATGAAGGAAAAATACATGAAATTTATGAAGAACACATTGGGAGCAGTGATTCAGAAGATTCTGTTGTGGGTTGTTTAAAAATGTAAGTTACACCCTGACAAAAGCTCTCAGATCATCTGAATATACTTTTTGCCTGCCCCTCAGCTACCTGAATGACCTGGACAGAATATGCAAGGCAAACTACATCCCAACTCAGCAGGATGTTTTACGCACACGTGTGAAGACCACTGGGATCGTTGAAACCCACTTCACGTTCAAAGACCTCTACTTCAAGTTAGTACGGCTTCATCTGCTCAAGGAGGCCCTGGCCTCCTTGCACTGTTTATGCCATAGGAACAATGTATTTACCTTCACAAGCAGTTGGAATCTATGTTGATGAACTACATTGCCTGACATTTACCTAGAAGTCTTCATTATAAACTTAAAACAGCAGTTCCTTACCAAGGGGGATGATACTAGGATTCTGTTTTATAATATTATGATTATTTTGATACTTTCTTCACTGATATATTTTTTATTTCTCTATATGCAATTGTGATGAGTGGGTGCAAGTTGACATCCTTTTACTGTATACTAAGGAGTCACAGAGATAGTAGGGAAACAGTTACATAACACAGAAAGTATTTGTATTCTTTGATATTTTTTCAGTTTTTAAAACATTTTCTCACTGTTAAAGGTTAATGTGCAAAATAATTTCAGAGTTGTTGCTCTATCTTACTTGCAAATAGAGGTTATATATGTATTTTAACTCATACTGTCACGATATGTGTTCAGTCATCACATTTTTTTCTGTTTTAATATTACATTGTCATAATCTTACCTGATGCACCTTTTTTTTCAGCACAGTTGAATTCAATCTTTTTGTACAGATCAAATGCAAATGAAAGTGTTTCAGAAACAGCCAGAAAAGACAGATTTAAAAAAAATATTTAGATACCTGAAATGGAGAACAACAGAAAAGCTAAAAGAGAGAAAAAGAAAGTTGAATTAGACAGATGTAAAAAATAGGTAGTTAAATTAATGAAGATAAGATAAATAATAAAAGAAAATACAAGCAATAATAAATAAAATATGAAATATTTCTTGAAATAGCTTTATTATAATAAAACTGTAAAATGTAAATAAAAAAAGAATACACATTAGTCTGCTAAGCCTTTATACAATGACAAGGTTTTTGGAATTCTGTCCACCACAGTGGATTTGAATTCAAGCTTTATTTAGAGGGTTTGAAAAAAGGATTGCATTAACTGTTTAGAAATTGCGTACAATGTTATACATAGTCCCCCATTTTCAGATGCTCAAAACTAATAGGACAAACTAACATAATTTTAAATGTAAGGGCTGTTTTTAATAATTAGATGAGAACTGTTGGCAGTCAATGACTGCCTGAGGTTTAAAACTCATGGACATCACCAAATGCTGTTTTTCTCCCTTGAGATGCTCTGTCAGGACATTACAGCAGCTGCTTTCAGTTGCTGCTTGCTTGTGGATCCCTCTGTATTCAGTTTTATCTTCAGTAACTGAAAAGCTGCTCTCGTGGCTTGAGATCAGATGACTGATGTAGTCTCTGAAGAATATTCCATTTCTTGGCTTTGAGAAACTTATCAGTTGCTTTTGCAGTATGCTTTGGGTTGGGTATGCTTTATCTATTAGCCTTGTGAAGTGCTGTCAAAATCAGTTTTGCAGCATTTGCAGCTGAATCCGAACAGAGAGTATAGCCCTGTACACTTCAGAATCCATCCTGATATTTCTATCAACAGTCACATCATCAATAAACACTAGTGACCTGCTTCCATTGGACACATACCCGTACTGTGGTGGTATTCTTCTGTTCCTTTTTACTGTTCTGTCTCATTCTGGCACAAGCTAATCTTGGTTTCATCTGTACAAAAATGTTTTTTCACCGAGAACTGAGCAGGCACTTTTAGATGTCTAATATGGCCTTCCTGTTCTTGAGTTTAGCCAGTGGTTTGCACCTTGTTATAAACGCTCTATATTTATTCTCTGTATTTATATGAAGGTGTCTCTTGATTGCAGACTTCAACAATGATACATCTTCCTCCTTGAGATGTGGTGTTGACTTGGCTAGAGGTTGCAAATAATTTTTTAACCAAGGAAAGAATTCTGTGATGATCCACTTTAGCTGTCTTCTGAGATCTTCCAGGCGTTTTGGTGTTGCTGAGTTGGCCAGTACATTCTTTCTTTTTAAGAATGTTCCAGATTGTTGAGTTGGCCAATCCTAAAGTTTTTGCTATCTTTTTAAGAGGTTCATTTTGGTTTATTAACCTGGTTGTTGCCTTCCTTCTCTTACATCAACCTTTCTTTGTACCACATATTGAGAGTTTCAGTGAACAGCTACCAAATGCAAGTTCAACACTTGGAATCAACTCCAGATGTTTTATCTGCTTAATCTGTTACCGAATAACAAGGGAACAGACCTCACCTAACCATGACACAACTTGATAACCAGTTACATAAAAATGATCAAGAGTAAAATATGATTAAACCAAAATGAATACAATTTGACTTGAAGGATGTTGTTTTGAAAAACTAAATTCCTGAGTTTCAGTCCTCTTGCATAACTCACAAATGCTGCTTGAGTTCAGCTTAACGTAATACACCTTTGTGTCTCTTAATGAAATCACATTGCTACAGTCCTTTTACAATATTACATTATACGCTAGCTCCTGTACTTATAAATATTGGTAAAACATGTAGTGTAATAGTCTTCCCTTTGTATTTGTAATCCCATAAAAATTCCCAGGATCCAGAAGTGTGTATTCACTGGACTGGTGCTGAAGCATTAAGCTTTCTTTAATTTTGTTTCTGTTTCAGCTGAAAATCTTCTAGATTGAGTTTGCCTCTGAGAGACTTGGGTGGAGGGACAGACAGACACATTTGACAGTGCAGATACTAGTTTGCTCTGTGATACAGACAGACAGACAGACATACACACACACACACACACACACACACACAGAAAATCCACAGAAAAAATCAGAAAATAATTGCTGGAATTATTGAATGTGTGTGTGTGTGTGTGTTTACATGTGTACTCAGGATGTTTGATGTTGGAGGTCAGCGCTCAGAGAGAAAGAAATGGATTCATTGTTTTGAGGGAGTCACTGCAATCATTTTCTGTGTGGCCCTCAGTGACTATGACCTTGTCCTGGCAGAGGACGAGGAAATGGTAAGTGATTGATGCACTTTGATTCTAGTCACTTTACATATCTTAACATTTTGTCAATATTGGATGTTTTCTTTGGAAATAAAAATTTTGGCCTTTTCATTGCACATTGTTTGTCATCAAGAGAAAAGGATAGATGTTACTTTCACATTAAAATTGACTCTGCTTGAATAAAATTTGCTGGTAAGCTGAAACATTATGACAGTGAATGAGATTTTGCAGACTGTCTGTGTTGGCAATTGCCTTCACCATCTGCAAGCCGTGTAAAACATGTTGTTATTCATCTGCTTCGTTGCTGTATGGTACATGTGGTACATTTTGTTCATGTGTCACACAAAGCCTTTGGTTCAGGTCAGCGTAACCAGCATGGAGCAGACACCTGCTGGCACTAACCAGCACTGTGCCAGTCAGGTTTCTGAGTGCTCAACAGGACCCTAAAAGCAAAGCAACACTATGACATTCAACTTGTGATAGGTCAAGATGTCTTCTGGAACAACGGTCTGTAAGGATCACAGTCACTTCTTCTCTTTCCTCAGAACCGGATGCATGAGAGCATGAAGCTTTTTGACTCCATCTGCAACAACAAGTGGTTCACTCTCACCTCCATCATTCTCTTCCTCAACAAGAAGGACTTGTTTGAAGAGAAGATCAGCAGAAGTCCCCTTACTATCTGCTACCCCGAGTACTCTGGTGAGACAAACTTGTACATTAGTTTGTGCTGATAGTTTACTCCTTGAGAGTTTTAATCAGAGGAAGTATTTATTAATGTAGTTGATGTATCCAAGAATAGATTTCCTGGAATCTTTTAATTATGCTGTGTATGTATCTGACAGAAGATTTAGATTCTATGGCAAAAAGCCAATTTTTAAGTTTATATCCCAAGCTGTCTTAAATAAGCTTGGATATAAACATTCTCTTTCTTATGTGCATACTTGAACTGAACCTTTACCCACAGACAGATGCTCTGTAAGCCTGTTTATAAATGAACACATTCTCTGCGAAGAAAACCAGATGTAACTCCGTGAAACAAAATAATTTAATTGCTTTCCTGTCTCTATGACTCAGGTCCAGCGCTCATTAAAGGGATGTTTCTTAGATAATTTATCTTGTAATAACTGAACTTTCACTGTAGGTGGGCACTCATATGAAGAGGCAGCAGCTTATATCCAGTGCCAATTTGAAGACTTAAATAAGCGAAAGGACACCAAGGAGATCTACACCCACTTCACATGTGCGACAGACACCAAGAATGTACAGTTTGTGTTTGATGCCGTAACTGATGTCATCATCAAGATCAACCTGAGAGAGATTGGGCTCTACTGAAGCTTCAGTTGTCTTCCAGGTCAGCACACTGACTTAATCCATGAATATAATCATTTGAACATTGAGCTAACTCTGTCTGTTATTCTTGTTTTAACAGGTGTAAGCTAATTATTTTGTGCGGCTCCCGTAGTACATGAGTATGTGCTATGATTGGTGTATTTTCAGTCATTTTTTCGTTGATATAACATATGTTGAAAACTCAGTACACATAAAAAGTTGTTGTTCAGCATCAGTAGTTGTCGTTATTTGGATAACTTTCCTCCCTGATGAGCATAGTGGACGAATTAAACACTAGTCTGGTAGACCTTCACCTGTCCAAAATAGAGCTGGCCAACCTGTCTTTGTTTGTCTATCGGATCATAACATTTTTACAACTAAAAACTGTCAATCAAGTGTTGTATCAAAAAAACAGAAGAGACCTTTTTTTTCAAATCTATCATACACACACCCATGCATTGAAGGGTGGCTTCAAGTGTGTTGTAAATGCATTCAGTAGGTTCAGGGTTTAGTATCTTTGAGGGCCCCTTCAAACTGCTCCCTGTGGCTCTTAGAACATCAGTTTTTTTTTCACAATTTTATTGTTAAGGGCAGTAGTTATAGACAGGTAAGATTAGTCAAGGAAAAGGTGGCGATTTCCCCCTCTCTGGTTTACATGTCCCTGTCTCTGCCATATAATTTTTTATTCCTAGTGTAGATAAAAATATTTCCCCCCCTTTAATTTTTGTGCTGCTTTTTGAAGTGGACTAGAGTGCAAATAGTCAAATCAGAAATCAATTTTTAGTTTCAATACTCACACAGTGACATTGTGTAGAGATGACACTGTAAGAGGTGATGATCCAGATCCCATACCGTTCCAACTTTTCTTTATCCCAAAACACCGCTGTTTCAGCATGAAAACTACTGCTAGTTAAATGAAAGCAAAATGAAACACATCCAGAATGACAGATTTTACAGGAGTCCCATAAAAAATCCTAGAAAGATTCCTGCATATGCACACATGCTGATCAACTAGATCAGAATCTCCTACAAAGGTGAGTTCTGCAGCTTCTTATTTCAGCTTGTTGAGTTGCAGTTATGCAATGTTTACTCAATTGCTGCTGATCCCTCTCCTCCAGGTTGGGGCCAGGGCAGGATGGAGTGCCTGGGGGGTTTTCCAACCCCTTGTAAAAACCCTGTTTCTGATTGTGGCAATTTAATATTGGCCTATTGAAGTTAAGTGTTTTACCTGGCTAAATGGCACTAAGTAAAAGAGGGATGGAATTGTGAGATGGTAAAATAGCATTTACCATTTGTATTGTTACGTTTGATTGGCTCTTTGTTTGAAAGAGGAAAACGTGACTATGAATATCATGCATATTAACTAAATAAAATAATTACAATATGCTTGTACACACTGTGGCTATATGTTTATGTTCTGAACTATAATTGTAGTTTATAATTATTCTATAAACTTTGCACTGACATCAGTAATAAGTAGTACATGTTCTAAAAGGCTTCAGAATGTATAGGACCACTGTGGTTCCTGAATTGTTTTCATTGAGATTCCTGATCCTATATTCCTGATTCCTGAGCTGATCTTACCTGATACCTTTCTTCTCACCCTATTTATTATGGGGCTCACCATTATAGAGTTGCTGCTGCTGCTTCCGCAGGCCACTTTGCAAACCTGCCTTCACTTCAGCTCCTCAATTTAATAAGGTTCATGTTATTTCTGACCTAATAAATGTAGGAGCTGAAGTCACTGATGACTGCTCTGTTCAGGGAAGGGGTCTTGCTGCTGCTCTCTCTACCAGGTGCTTTTCCTGTCTGTGTTTATACCAGCAGGGAGGTCCAAGAACAGCCTAATATGAACTAATACTGCTAATACGGATGATGAATGGATGGATGGAAAAACAATCCTATTTTAACTACAGTGGTCCTGACAGAAATATTAATGCTAACTTTGCATTTACCTGCAGGTTTCAGAAGAATAAGGACTTCTGGGCTGTCTCTTCTGCAGAGGGCAGAGTAGACGTCACTAAGGACTTCTGGACATGATGCATGCAGGACCTAAACTGCACTAATTTGGGGACTTGCAACTATAATCACTTTTTGTCTTAATAGAATTTAAGATGTGGAGTGCTCTGGGAAGAAATAAGTGGGCAAAGATTGTGAATTGATCACTGGGTCCTGTCATATTTAAGATCTTTGCATCATTCAGGTAGGTTTATAGTTTTTTCTGTCATCTGCACAAGGACCAAAACTGACTGCCTGTTCATCAAATACATCACTGCTTTTCACCATTTTTATGGCTAAAATGTTTATTCTGTTCACCATCCTTTTGTGTTGTATCTTCTCTTAGATGTATCACATTATGTGTTTGAATATTTGCATTTGTCATATTTTATTTTGAGTCTTACCTTTAGTTGTGTCGTGTTTCTATTTTGGATGTATGAATGACATAACTTAAGTATTGTATGAGTAGTTTATGTGAAGCATAATATGTAATCGGTCGGATCAGGGATTAGTTAGAAGGAGTTTAATGAATTCAGTAGCCACATCCATGTCTCCATAGCATTTAGTATTTTAACAAGACCACAATGTACTGAACATCTTTTATTCTCGAGACACATCACTATAAGTCATTTTGTTAATGGAGTTATTGGTTTTCATGTGCTGTTTTTTTTTCACTGAACTTCAAATATTATTGTTATCCAGGCACTAGAAGGTCAATCTACAATCCTGTGAATATTACTGAAGGAACATAAAGACCAAATTGTAAACTTGGGATAATAATTCGATCTTATCAGAAGTCTTATTTGTGTTATTTGGATGCAGCCCTCACTTAACACTGAGGAAGTCTGTTGCTATACAAACCCCAATTCCAAAAAAAGTTGGGACCCTGTTTAAAATATGAATAAAACTGAATACAGTAATTTGCAAATCCATTTTAGCATATGTTGAATTGAATACAACACAAAGGCAATTTATCTAATGTTCAAACTGATGAATGTTTATTGTTTTTTTGTTTTTTTTGGGGGGGCACACATTCTGAACTTGATTCTTGCAACTTGTTCCAAAGAGTTGGGACAGGAGCATGTTTAACGTTGTGTTACATTGCCTTTTCTTTTAACAACACTCAGTATCTGGGAGTTAAAAATACTAGTTGGTAGCATGGTGGCTCAGTGGTTAGCACTCTTAGCCCACAGCAGGCATGTCCAAAGTTTAAAATCCAGGTAGAGACCTTCCATGTAGAGTTTGCCAGTTCTCCCCATGCTTGTGCAGGTTTTCTCTGAGAGCTCCTGTTTCAAAAAGCATGCTAGGTTAATGCTGCCTATGTCAGCCCAGTACACTCTTGCTGAAGAGTTTCTTAAGCTCAAGAATTTCACTTCCTGGTTACACAGAGTAATTGTTGAAGTTTCGAAAAATTAAATCTTTCCCATTATTTCTTGACATAGAGCTTAAGCCGCTCAACACCCCAGAGTCTCCATTGTTCTATTTTGCACTTCATAATGCACCATATATTTCCAGTGGGAAACAGGTCTGGGTTGCAGGCAGGCCAGTCTAGTACTTCACAGATGTGCAAGTTACCCATGCAATAAATATTAAAAACCTCCATACCATCACAGAAGCTGGTTTTTGAGCTTTGCATTGATCTGAATTGCCTTTATTGTTAATATTTCCAAAAACAGTTTGAAATGTAGTCTTGTCAGACCACAGCACACTTTCCTCTTTGAGTCAGTCCATCTTAGATAAGCTTGGGCCCAAAGAAGTCAACTGTGCTTCTGTATGTTGTTGACCTTTAGCTTTCACTTTGCATGATAGAATCTTAACTTCTTTTGTAGAATCAGCAACATACTGTGTTAATGGACTACAGTTGTACGCTGTCCAATCCATTACAGAATGATGCTGGTTTTTAATGCAGTGTTACTTGAAGACTCGCAGGTCATCGGCATGTAGTGTTGGTTTTTGGCCTTGCCCCTTACGTGCAACAATTTCTCCAGCTTTTCTGAATGTTTCGATGATATGATGGACTGTAGCTGGTGAAATCTCTAAATTTCTTGCTACTATAAGTTGAGAAATGTTCATAAACTGCTGGACTATTTGCCCATGCACTCTTTCAGTAAGTGGAGAACTTTGCTTGTGAACAAATGAGCCTTTAAGGAGTGTTCCTTTTATACTCAGTCACGGTACTATCACCTGCTATCACTTAACCTACTTATCTGTGGGATGTTCCAAGTGTTTTTTGAGCATTCCACATTTTTCAGTCTATTCTTGATTCTGTCCCAGCTTTTTGGTATGTGTTAAAGGCTTCAAAAGAAGGCATTTCAAAAGAACAAAAAGGTTATCAGTTTGAATATTAAACATTTTGTCTTGGCACTGTTCATAAATAGAGGTTAAAAAGAATTTGCAAATCACTGTATTCTGTTTGAATTTACATTTTATACAGAGTCCCAACTTTTTGGGAATTGGAGTTCACATATTCCACAGTAGAGCACAGTTTGGGATACATCAGGCACTTTCTGTACAGAGTTCCCAGTTGTTAAGAATTTGCATATATACTAACCAGAAATATGATTAAACCCAATGACAGGTGAAGTGAATAACATGTTCTGCTGGGAAACCTTGGATACTGGGATTGATATGGATATTATTTTGATATTTACTACCTGCCTAAACATTGTTGCAGACCAAGCACCCACACCCAATGACAACAACACTCCCTGATGGCAGTGGTCTCCCTCAGCAGGACCATAAAAGCTGCTCAGGAACAGTTTAAGAGTCCAAAACATTCATCCAGTCTCCAAACTCGGTAGATCGAAGATGTAATTTGGCTCACTCTGTGAGCCTAAAGGACTAATACCACTGATTCAAACCCAGACCTCACAGAATACTTCCAGAGGTCCTGTGTCCAGTGGATCAGAGCTTCCTTTTGGGGTCTCCATAGTGAATCATTTGCCTCCATCTTGCCATACCCCTTGCATTCTCCTCTGTCATACCAACCTTTTTCATGTTCTCCTTCACTACATCTATGAACCTTTTCTGTGGCTTCCTCCTTACCACTATCCCTCCTTTTCCCATCCCCAAACCATCTGAACCTTGGCTCTCTGACTTTGTCTCCAAGTGGCTCAATCTGAGCTGTCTCTGATGTACTCATTTCTTATCCTGTTGATCCTGATCACTTCCAGGGAGAATCTCAGCATTTTCTGTTCTGTCACCTCCAGGTCAAGTTCCTGTCTTTTTGTTAGTGTCACCTTCTCCAAACCATACTGTACATCACAGAAGGTCTCACTACCATCTTATAAACCATCCCTTTCACTCTTGCTGCTATCTTGCTGTCACAAAGCACCCCTTACACTCATCTCCACCCACTCCACCCTGCCTACAATCTCTTCTTCACCTCTCTTGTCTATTGTCCGTTGCTTTGGATCGTTGACCGTAGGTATTTAAAGCTATGCATTATTAGGTCTTCATCTTCTTCTTTTGGCTGGCATTATTAGGTAGTTGTTTTTTGATATGGCTAATTTGTTAAACTCTGAACAGTTCTATTGGCTCATTTTAACAAAGCCTCAAAGCCTTCTTACTGGTATTCTGTTTTTAAACCAAAACCACAGGCAACACAAGCCAGTTGCTATCCACTGCAAACTATATAGTCACCGGAATAGTGTAGAGACTGAAGTCATTTAGGGTGGGAAAAGTATTTTTAGATTTTTTAGCGACACATCTATATATTTGAGCTGAGGGTCACTGTGTTCCAGCTGCTGCACTCCATAGCTTACCAAAATTCCTTTTTCTGTTGTGTCTATATAATAGTGCAATCATAAAATAAATTCAAATGCAGGAACAGCACACAGGAACAGCTAATTATCTTTGAGTCAAAATATGCAGATGTAGTTGGTGATATTCAAAAAATTTCTGTTGTCCACAACTGAGATGAGGAGAAAACCAATAATGTTTTGGTCCATCTCTCCATACATTCATTTATTGCCTGCAACATTCATCCCCCTTTATTCCTGCTGAAGCTGTTAATCTTTATAATAAATCTTTTTAATATAAAGCTCAGAAATCTGGCAAATAGTTACATATTTTTAAGAAGGCTTATTAATTTGCAATGAGTCACCTCACTGATGTGTTTTTAGTAGTTTTTGACATGGGTGGAGGGATATGATACAAGAGAATAATCTCAGTCTTTTCAAGGTTTTGGTCTTTGGATTTGCTGAAAATCAGAAAAATGTAGAATATAGAGAACCTATTCTTAAAGTTCTGTTGGGATTGTTCTCCAGCTGTTTGAGCAGACTAATACTCTATGTTTTGCTTTGGAAAAACTAATGTACCATGCAGAGACAAAACTCAGTGATAAAAAAGAAAAGACTTCTATAAGAAGGAGAAATGTGTTATGAATTAGGTTCAAATATAACAAAACTGAGAACATGCATTGTTAGGTGGGAGTAAAAAAAACTGTACTTCTCACTCAAATCTGGTGATATGTTTTAGTTCCTCTTGTTAGCTCCCGACATTGTTTACAGTCTGTTTTGTCCTTGCTTGCTGTCAAGGCGTGTGTATCTGTCCCTGCACAATCTTACAGCAAATCTCACCCAGCAGATTAATTACTGCTTTAATTTGTTTTGCTCTCTCAATGGGGTTATTGTTAATGAACTTCCTTACACTGCCATTTCCCCTTTGACTGGATTAGGGAACTTATATAACGGCATCAAGTAACAGCCTGAGGTGGTCCATCATTTTTGACGTGCCTGTTTCTTTAATTCAATATACTAGTGACAGTGTGATTCTGCAGCAAAGACACAGACACGGGAATGAAGTTAATGCAACTTTATTTCATGCCTCTATACTTCATAAGAAAGGACGACCATGGTAGATTTTCATTCCCATTTTATAATAAAGCATCATCCCTCTAGTGTTTCCCTCTGTTAAAGTTTATCTTTCAAAATATAATGCATTATCTACTCTTATGTACAAAGTTTCTCTATCATGTTTGATGTTCTGAAATTTATTTATCACATTAAAATGTTAAGTGAATTGAATACATCAACACTATGTAGATACATGTACAATTTGGTTTGTAATCTGGATATACTGCAAGCACTGGGAATATCTGAGATATTTGCTCAGCAACTTTTACAGTTTAAATATCAAGACCACAGAGACTACTGTACTCGAAAAACAAAAATAAAGTTGAGATGTTGCTATTCAATATATTAATATTTCCCACAGTTATGGTTTTATTTGTTTTAAAGCGCTTGGCTTTAATAGTAAATATAACTCATGACACAGTAGTCAAACGAATACAGTGAGGGTCAAATGAACCCCTATTTCATGTTCTTACCTTCAAACCAACAGCTTTTGGTGTGAGAAAAATAGTGTAGTTTAGAAAAATAAATGAGTCTTGTAGAAAGCTGTATGTCCACAATGTTGATATGGGGACTTGATAGTTGTTTCAGCCTAGCTGGACGTGCACTGTGTTGCAGGGACGTATACTGTTGTAGATGATGAGGTGCTAGGATCAGTCAAGGACCAGGACTTGGCATGGAAGCAATGGCATAAACAACAATGTGAGGATCCTTTGTGCTCCATCTTTATGCTTCTTAGTTAATGCCAATATGTGAGGGGTTAAGGTAGGAGAGGAAGTTCTGCAAAGTAGAGAAATTAATAAGTAAGTCAAATATCTTGAAACAATCCTTATAAAATCTTTGAATGTAATCAATTTTCCTATCTGTGCAGCTATTTGGCCTGTGGGTTGAATGGTTCAGTAGATTCCTAAATGAGATGTAAAATTTTTCTGCATGTTTGGGAGAAAGTGATTTAAATATCAGGTCAATAAGGGGATTTCTTTACGCTTCTAATTATATTCCTTGTCCGCAGTAGTCTCAAAGGGTGTACATTGTTTGTTTCAGATGCTGTTGCTTGGCAGTGCAGGATGGCCAGGTATGATGAGGTTAAATTGATGAGGCAGGGGTCTGATCTGGACATTTTTAGTCTTTACCAACACAGGCACTGGGACTGATGTGGTCACTACACACCTTCTTTTCATTCTGCAGCTGCTTAGAAGAGACCACAGTCTTTAAGGTTTTCTTTGATGATGATGTCTGTCACGGCGTTGAACACAATTTCCACGTTTTTTGTGTCTGTGGCACAAGTCAGGTGAGAGTAGATTTCTTTCACACCCTTCTTCATGTTCAGGTCTAAGAACTGCGTCTTGATGTAGTTGCTGGCATCATCATATGTGTTGGGGCCTAAAAGAAAGAAAGATCAGGGGAGAAGGTTCAAAATAATTAGTTATGTCATCTGACATAACAGAAAAAGTTATTTGTATCATGCAGTTTAATTAAAAGGAAACCAGTGAGGTTTTCATTTTGTCTGAGCAGGTTGGGTCACAAGTTCATTTTCCATCCTATTTTCTATCTGTTTTTGGCACTGTTTAACAGGTAGTCTGGTTTCATTTTTGCTGTATGCCTGACTGATGTAGCCTACTGTTCTATTCTGCTTCTACAAGCTTGCCATGTGCAGAATGTATAACTGAAGCAGGCGGCCTTACCATCATAGTCTGGGAAGCAGATACTCAGATGGACTTTCTTGATCTTCTCTTCAAAGAGATCCTTCTTGTTAAGGAAAAGCACGATGGAGGTCAGTGCAAAGAATCTGTGGTTGCAGATACTGTTGAATAGATGGAGGGACTCGTGCATGCGATTCTAAGAAAGTCAGAAAAAACACTCCGAGTTACTCACCGACAAGTCATTTTTTTAATGCTTATTAATCAGAGAGTAGGGATCCTGACTCACCACTTCATCGTCCTCTACAAGCACCATGTCGTATGCACTGAGAGCTCCACAAAAGATGATGCAAGTCACACCCTCGAAACAATGGATCCACTTCTTTCTCTCTGACCTCTGGCCACCCACATCAAACATCCTGTTCACCACGGAAAGTCAGAAAAACCTCAGTAAGTACATGTAAACCACAGTGTTGTAAGGTTTGGGTAGTTCCGCAGTGACTCACCTGAAGTGCAACTCTTTGCAGGAGAACTGTTCTTCAATTATACCAGTTGTTTTGACTCGAGATCGCAGCACATCCTGCTCAGTGGGCATGTAGTCTGGCTTGCAGATTCTGTCCATTTCATTGAGGTAGCTGATAATGTCAGAAAAAAGTACAGCAGTCAAGCTTTGCATATGGAATCCTCTGTACTTATAAATACTGAGCTGACTCTTGAGTTTTACATGTAGACCTATGATTGATATCAGTTCCAGTAAAAGACAGACTCACTAGCCAGCAGAGTCATTGAGTTGGTACTCAGCAGCTCTCTCAAAGCCAGCCTGCACGCCAGAGTCTTTCCACAACTTCTGGATGACATCAGCCAGCTCAGGAGGCATTGTGCCTTCCTCAATGGAGTCTGACAAGTTCTGCAGCTTCTGTGCATCCTCCTGTGGTTTTGTGTGCACAGAATAAAGCTCCATCAGCATGGATATAGTGCCTGTACTATTTATAGTAAGGTTTTATGTCAATGAGAATGAACTCAACAAGTTAATCATGTCTGGTGCTCAACTCTTAAGTGTAACATGAGACCTGAGCAGAGGGAGAGCCAAAGTCAATGGCAAGCATTTCCATGCCTCTGATGATAGCCAGAGCAGACTGCAGGATGTTCCCATAAATGATTGCTTTAAACTCGAGTTGTTCCTCTTTTGTGTAACCACCTTGATGCAAAATCCTGTGAGCAAGCAGAAGAATGGAAAGAAATGGTGTTTTAGTTCAGGAAGAATCTTTCTTAAATTCTGCAACAGTGTTCCACTGATAGATAGATAGATAGATAGATAGATAGATAGATAGATAGATAGATAGATAGATATGTTCAGTGGGAGATATCTAAAAATTTCTGGATATAAATATATTCAGTGGGTCTCCCCACATAGCAGTGTAGTATCTGATTTGAACTGGTGTTCACAGTGCCACCCTGTGGCAAGTTTCTGATCTCACTCTGATCTCATTGCCAAAGTTTAACTAGGTGCACAAAAGAAGTGCTGACAAATTGGTAAGCGGATGTTTGCCTTGTTAAGCTTTGTTAAAAGGCTTCACTGCAAATGAAACGGACAGAGATTGAAGCGCTTTAGCCAAATGGCAGTGTGCCTGACTGATGAGATTTAAAAACTCAGCACTGTGACTGCTTACCACTGACAGGGGATGACACAAGGCTATTGTCATCGCTTATTTTAATACTTACTTCATTTGTTTTACAATGGTGCTCTTCCCTGACTCACCAGCACCTGGAGGCAAAGAGGGCAAAAGTTCACGCTATCATCATAAGTTCTATGACACAGGAACATGATTTCCAACACAAGACAAAAAGCAGATAAAACTGACTAAATATAAAAAAATATTCTATATAAATTCCAAATACACTAGTATAAATTAAGAAAAATATATTTGAAGTAGGAAAAGAAATGGGAAGGAAGGTAATGCAAAGTTGTATCAGTAGAGAAGACATTTTAATTTGCATATCTATTTCTGTTAACCACATAATATCCTCACAACACCACAGCTCTCATGGGATATTTTTTTTTCTTGTTGAGCTATAAAATATTCTTTCACAGTTTTTGTACATTTTGCACTTCATAACATAAAACATGCCACTGAGCTCCAGTTTGTCAGCAGAATGTCATCAAATGTTGTCAACTGAAGCCGAAACACTGAAACTAGCTGAATGGACAGTATTTTTATACTAACAGGTTTTGCATCTGGGGAGCGTCACCACTGTACATACATGCATGCACACATAATGAGTGTTGCATATGTATAATTTAAGTGGCAGGACTTGATGTGTTGGTTGGAGAAAAACCTCTCTCAGATCAGACTCGTCACAACACTGTAAGCTGACTTGAACCAGAAGGAGTTTATGCATCACAAAGCAACCAAAGCTGACTAGTCGTGCTCTCATCTGAGCCACATTAAGCTCTATTGAGAGACTTACTGCTGAGTGTTTAAAGCCTTTACTTGTGCAATTTCATGGAAGTAATTGTAAGTTAAGTCTGTTTTGCTAATTTGTGACAAGACATTAAAGGTGACGCTGTAACTTCAAAATACATTTTTTCAGCTCCCAAGATTTAATGAGGGGTGCCCTGATCTCCTCTCTGCACCTCATGCTCCTCTTTGCACCTCATGCTCCTCTGCAAATGTGCCTGAAGGCCTTGCAGTGACATGAACTTTGGGCTTTAAGGGGTAGTTCTGTCTACCTATCCTGCAAAAGGTAGTTATTTTTTGTAGGATTTATAGAAAATGCTAATCTGTGAAAATGTAGACTATGGAAGTTAAAACAATGAACAATTTGCAGACAAACATTTGCAATATGCAAACTGTGTAGAAAGATTTCCTTTAGTCGTATCGGTTAATGCAGTTTAAGGGGATTCAAGGTCTTTATGTTTATTGTTATTAAGAGCTGTTTTCATAGGGATTTCTTGGTGGCTTTTGCAGTTTAGAAACTCTAAGCAACTAATTTTAGTATATTATTTCAGGAATGTGATATTTAATTAATCTGAAGTCCTGGAATGTTATTTTCACACTTTAGTAAAGGAGTGGTCAGTGTTTTTTTTCCACAATGTCCCATAGAGCCCACAAGATGGCTCTCTTCTTATTTGTCCCTATTCTGATCCATAATGCAATAGAATAAGCAACTTCTCCGTAAATCTAGTATAACTTTTTATGAAGTCTGTGATTAAATACTCAAAAATACTCAAAACCACTTTTTGTTAGTTGCTCAAATAACAGCTTTAGATCTCATGCTAAAACACAAGTTGAACAGTTTTTTTCTTAATGAATTTCATAAATAAAATACATTTTATACATTTTGTGTAAGTTGATGGTCAAGAAATACCTCACCAAGTGGATCTGTACTAAACCAGTTAGCTAATAGGATTGACATATCACTGCTGGGCTGTGATTCATTTAGACTAAAGGCTATGATCTTTTAAGCACCAACGTCCTTCCATTACAAGTGAAAAGTCATTCTTGATTTTAAGCAACTTTCAACTAATTATCAATATTTTTTTTAACCACTGCATTTCTAAATGTAATATGTTCGTTCAAGATTGCATATATATACATATATAGTGTTTCTGTGTTTGAAACCTTTGAGGAACTTTAAGTTCTGCTAGTTTTTTGTGAATAATTCACTACCATGGTATAAAAACAACTTGCTAAAGTCTACCTGTTTGCTCAAGCCTGTGTAGTATTTATATTGCAATAAACATATTATAAGAATTAAAGTGGTGAAGATGTGAACATATTTTTCTAAAGTTTATTTTTACTGAAATTTTTAGTTACAGAACTTAGAATTTATGCTGTACATTTCATTCCAAATGTCTACAAAGTTGTTGTGAGCTTCAACCTAGACCTGTGGGCTAAAAGCTCAACCTGCCAACTTATCTCTCTAATCTCTCTCCTCTGCTGACCTCTCACGAATGCATAACCTTCAACAGTCCTCATATCTGCTAATAAACTAACATAGGGTTTTATATAGAAAACAATAACCAGCTGAGAATATTCTATATTTGTGCTCATGGAGATATCCAGTGAACACATGTGAAAAGCAGTTTAACACCACCTGAGGTGACTCCTATCCAAGATCAGTCAGTCACCACAAAACTAATTAATAAACTCAGCTGATGACTTCAGGTTTCTTCATTGCTCTATTTTAATGTGTTTTTGTAATGAGACACACATTGTCCTTCATCTCAGACTCAGAACACATTTGTCTTTCAAGCATCAGTAAGACTGGAACTCACTGAAACATTTTCCCCTGTGCTTTCAACCATCACTTAAACCTACTCACTGTGTAGCACTGCTCACTGCAAGACTTCTGATCTACTCTGCAATCCAAAACCGTCACAGTCAAAAGGTGGGAAGTTACTAAAAACCTGTTGATCTGAGCACTTCTCATCACCTGCAGCCTGTGACAAACAGGACAAGTTTGTTCAGGAGGTCACTTACCAAGCAGTAATAGCTTGACTGTTTTAGACTCCTTATCAGCATCTTCTTGGAGTTGTTTTTCCAACTCCTTGGACTTTTTGTCCTCGGCGCTGGCTCCTGCACCCATACTTTCTTCCTCCGCAAACTCAAGATCCTCGAGGATTGAAATTTTGATAGTTGTGTGTGAGCAGCTGCAGGAAAATCTGAGGTACAACACTAATCGTTGTGAAAGACGATTTTCGAGCGGAAGGGGATTGGGAAGGTGGAGCCTGAGCCTTTCTGGTCCTCTTTGATTAGATCTGTGTCTCTCAAGGATCAAATGAATTCACCTGCTCTGGCCAGCAGAGATCGACTCTTTAATTCCTTGTGCTTAAAGCCTGACTTAGGAGGTGCCTCTTCCTGATTGGACAGTCAATCCATTTAGTATAATGAGGGCAAAAGTAAATGATGTAAAGAAAAGAGAAAATAAGCACATTCACATACTTGGTAACATGCATATGCATATTGATGAAATAAACTGTAAAGTGCAATCACTCAACAACAATGGCAATATGATAGCAAATAATATATTTCCTCTCATTGCAGAGCTTGGTGATATCTATATAATATCTATTTACTGGTATGGTAATCATTTTAAAGATTTTGACTGGACAAAATTTTGCCCAGGAGCAAAACCTTCTTTAATAAATGTGTAGTTTTAGAGAAAAAGTGCAGGCATTGCAATTTTCCCCCCTTACTGTATTTCCTGCCTGTTGGACTCTTTACTGTCAGTCACATGGACAAAGCAGGGAGGGAAGCATTAAGGTCTTATAACCTTCTTATAGTTAAGACGTTTAAATCCCAGGTGGTGTGGTACCTGCTAAATACAGCAACTGTCACTGCACTGTGCTGTTCATTGGGGTCTCAATGAAACATTGAAATGGGCATCTTGAGTTACATAATTGAGTTACATGTTTAAAATGGTCTGGCATACTTTAAACAGTCTCAGAAATCTTCATGTTAGGGACTCTGTGATGACAGGTACGGTTTCTGCAGGGTTGGAAAAGTTGATCAGTGAGCCTTGTGGGGTTGATGGGTAGAGGACAATGAGCCTAGTATTCAGGACTGTTACTTCCGCCCTACTTGTTAGAGGACTTACTCTGGGACACTATATTTGAGGTTAGTAGTTCAATCAGAGCACAGGTTGCTGCTGCATACTGTATGTTGTAAGGGAATCTAAAGCCAACAGGGTGCTTAAAAAGTTGTTTGGTTTGTAAAGTTTCATGTCCTCAGAAAACATGAAAACTTAATCGAATGTTCTTGTATTTGAGCATCGGTTTTATGAAGACTTTCATGTGAAGACAAAATTCACTTTTAGACAGTTATTATACAGTTGGATTCATATGTTTTGGGACCATAATACTATATTCTTGTTTTGTAATTTTACCTCTGTACACTACCACAGCAAATTTTAAATCAAACAAGCAAAAATGTGAATGAAGTGAAGACTTTCAGCTTTAATTCAAGGGGTTTAACAAAAGTGTTGTATGAAGTGTTTAGGAATTACAGTCAACTTTTATATTTAGTCCCCCATTTTCAGAGGCTCAAACGTAATAGGACAGTTGGCTAACAAGCACTTTCATGATTAGGTGACACCTGTTCTCCCATCATTCTATGACAAGCTAAACAGATAATTGATCTGGAGTTGAGTTCAAGTGTTGAACTTGCATTTTGGTAGCTGTTCACTGAAACTCTCAATATGAAATCCACGTAGATGTTGATGCAAAGGAAGGATGCCATCATTAGGCAGAAAAACTAAAAATAAACCTATATGAGAGATAGCCACAACTTTAAGAGTTGCCAAAACAACAATCTGGAACATTCTTAAAATGAAGGAATGTACTGGCCAGCTCAGCAACACCAAAAAGCCTGGAAGACTATAAAAGACAGAACTTGGTTAAGAAAAACTTCTTCACAACATTTAGCCAAGTCAAGAACACTCTTGAGGAGGTAGCTGTGTCATTTTCAAAGCCAATTAAGAGACACCTTTATTTTTTTTTTGCCAACATAAGAGACACCTTTATGAATGTATATACAGAGGATTTACACCAAGGGGCAAACCACTAGTTACACTCAAGAACATGAACTAAAAAAGCCTTACCTGTTTTTGGAAAAAATTCATTGGACAGAAACCAAGATGAATATTTACCAGAATGATGGGAAGAGAAAAGTATGGAGAAGGAAAGAAACAGCTCATGATTCAAAGCATATTGCATCATCTGTCAAACATGGTGGAGGCAATGTTATGGCATGAACATGTGCTAATGGAACCGGATCATCAGAGTTTATTGTTGATGATGTGACTGCTGATAGAAGTAACAGGATGAATTCTGAAGAGTACAGGGCTATACTCTCTTCTCAGATTCAGCTGCAAAACTGATTGGATGGTGTTTCACAGTACAAATGGATAATGACCAAAAGCACACTGCAAAAGCAACCTGAGAGTTTCTCAATAGTTCTCAAGAGTTTCTCAAGGCAAAGAAAAATTATATTCTTCAATCAGATGAAATTGAAGGCAGCAACCCACAACAGTTAATGCAAATATTTTGTCAAACTCCCTGAATCAAAGCTGAAAGTCTGTACTTTGATTGCATTTTACTGTTTTATTTAAAATCCACTGTGGTGGTATACAGAGGCAAAATTTCACAAATTGGGTCACTGTCCCAAAACTTATGGACCTATTCTGCAACCTTTCCAGGGTACACCCTACCAGTGTCCGCTGGGATGGGCTCCAGCCTCACAGTGACCCTTGTTCAGTGAGCTATAAAGGAAAAAGGATCATTCCATGAAAAATCAATTTGGATCTTCCACCTGATCCCATCAGAATCAGCTGATTTTTTTGTATGATAATTTCAGTATATTTAAGTGTGCAAAATTTCACCTTCATGCTATGATAATTGTCTGAGTTACGGGCCTTCAATGTACATAGCAGTGGGTCAAAGTGTTGCTATTTTTAATTCATCTTAATTTTTCCAGCATTTTTGAACTCTCATAAATTCTTTAATACAGGAGATTGCCACATTAAATTTTTAGGCTGAAGAACACATTTGAGCTCTGTTAAAAACAGAAAGCAAATTATTTTACACTGACTCCAAGTGTCACAATCTAAAGCCAAATTCTTACCACTTTTTTTTGTAACCAACTTTAAACATCAACATCATGGAATATATTATAGCTTGAAGAACTGAACCACTTCAGTTTATGAAACAATGAAACAAATATGGATACCCTGGATGTTTTATCTGTTTTCTGATAAGTGCTGGTCAAAAGAAGCTGTAGCATATGAAAGATCTAATTTTTTGCCAACATTTTAATACCAGGCTCATTTTCTAGCTGTGATTCCTTCTGTATCCAAATAATTTTATAAAACAGTCATATTTTAACCCATGCAAAAGTAGCTTATGGCTCTGAAATGTAGCAACAGTACTGGTGTTCACATGTTCTATATGCAGTAATAGTTTGGGATATATATTATGTTGATCAGACAAGTTTAGGTCCTGAAGATGTTATTCAAAATCCTCACAATTTGACCACACAGAAGGGTCTGGATCACACAGGGCCTCATGATCAGTATGAGAAAGCAGATAAGGACATTGTACTGAATGCAAGTGACAGTTATTAGAGGCTTCCCTCTAAATGTTTAGCAATGTAACTGAAAGGGGCATGCTATTTTGTTGTCACAAGCTTAACAATGAACCACCAATTTAAAAAGAGAGAATACATTGATTCTGAGTCACTCTGCATGCTCAGATTGCAAGGATTTTGGAAAACTTCAGTTTTATTGATTTTATATGGAATGACTTGGTTGAATCAATGTTACAATTTTTACACATATTGCACTGAAGCTGGATGAAAAGTAGAATTCAGGGGCTGATTGGGTCCCTGGATTCTAGTCATTACCAGTATGATTGATCAATATGATGGGTAGAAGAACTGAGATTTTGGCGGTACGTAATTTGCCACTTCAGATTTCTTTCCTAGATCTTTACAAAACTTTGTGTGGTTAATACCTATAATTCCAGGAAGTAAGATGAAGGAACTTAAAGTGAGCTTTAATAGCAGTTCATAGGCAGGGGCTAGAACTCTGGCTCAAAAAATAAACAAAGCATAAGAACTGAGAAACTCAAAACCATAAATGTGCGTCAAAAAAGAAACAAAACCAGACTTCAAAAACCCAGGTCCATGACAATGTTAGGTAGAACATTTGATAACATGTATGAGATTGTAAGGTGAAAGGTCAAGGTCACACAGGGACAGATTTAAGATGGAGGCACACTGACTGAGTTCTAAGGATTTAATTTAATTTGTAACTAGTTTCAAATACAATGGTTAACAAATTTATCAGATCCCTGTCTCAAAAATGAGAAAGACCATATACTGTAGCATCGTGAAGTGCTTTAATGCAGATGCTTTCCTTTTCAGTGAGTTCTCTACTTTTATGATTTTGAACAGGAATGAGGAGTTTCAAACTGAATTCACCTTTTTATACTGACATTTGAGCTCACTGGGCTTCTCTGAGAAGTCAGAAATCAGTTAAGCATAATAATCAAGTGCTAAAACATTTTTTTCTGTTTAGGAATGCAAGTATATAACTATAATTTGACATCTTAATCAAGAAATAATATTGTGCTTTACTATTTTTTCTGTTTTTTTGTAAAACAGTAAATTTGAAAATTAATGGATAACAATAATGATTGTATTTTTGCATTAAAAAAATCATTTTGGTTAAAGAGCTTCTACATACTGATGTATAAACCTTTACAGAAACATAAAAAATGATTTTGGCAATTACCACTGCTGTTAATTAGGGCAGCTGTGGCATAACCCTTACACTAGGTGGTGTTCTAATAAATTTATTAAGCACTGTAACTAATAAATGACTGACACTGGTTCAGCATCTTTTTAGTGATGTATAAGCCTAGACTTTAGAGCTTTGGCTGCTGCTGAACTTGAGCTTCATGTAGGCGTTTTAGTTGACGTCTCACAAGTTCATCATAAAATTATCAGTTAAAAGGGATAAGATTCACTTCTGTACTGTCTATTTATCTATTGCATGTGTTATACATTCAGCTCAGCTTCAACTTCAGCTGCATGTGTGCATACAAAAAAGAAAAAAAAATGCTCATATTGTTTCTTCAAGAAAGCTGCAAGTCTAAGGGCAAACTGTCCAAAGCATTTTGTACAGTGTCACTTGTAAAGCCAATGAAATATCTATTGTATGTATAAGCATAAGCATTTCCTGAAAGTGTGTATAATGCTGAATTTCAATATTCAGCTAGCACCTATTACCTATTTACTGTACTGAGGCTCAGAGTGGCTTTTGAAATCAATAAAATGAGGGATAAAATCCAGATCATGTCATTGCCTCAAACTGTGGATCACTTTCCTTCAACACCCTGCTGCATAAACTGGAATACATCAGGTTTGGTGGTATTGATGTCACCGGTGTGTTATGTAAGCTCTGAAGCATGTTGACACAGAAATATCTAGTAGTCATTACAATAATTAGATTAACTGATGTCCTTGTTCTTTGTTTAATGTGTAATGGTGGCAAAACACCATGAAGCTGCCAAATGGAGCAATTATAGGCGTGTTTGTTTGTTGTGTTCAACTTTAGGAGTACATCAGTAGCAGAAGCAGAAGTTCATTAGGCTTCAGTGTTGGAAACACACCTAGCAGCAGCAACATCAGCAGCGCTGTTTTTTTCATCAAATAAAATCTCAGGAGGGAAATTAAATTAGACTGGAATAACTAGATTTCTTCTATAAACTGTGCATATTGTTTTTATATATTGGCAGCTTTGGTGTGGGTTTATTGTAGGTGTAGCAGGTTAACAGATCTTGAGTATGTTCTTCCGCCAGCCAGACAGTTCAAGATCCAGTTGAGTGACGTCAGGTTCAAATAGGCTCAGCAGGCGGCTAAAGGACTGGCAGTTAGAATCTGGTAAAGTGTGACATGTGAGTGATGGCGATCATGCAGAAGAAGCAGATGTTTTGTAGGACAATGAAAACAAGCAAAAAAAAATCCATCTAATTCCTAATTCATTTATAAAATGCTTGTATCCTGTTTTGGGTGAAAATACTCTCTGACCAGAGTCACATTTAAGCATCAAAGCCCACCTAGGAAAAAATAGCAATTTCTTAATTGATTGTAATTTTTCCATTGATTTCATACACACTGTATCTCAATCAATGCATCCAATTTCCCAATTATACTTCCCCTTATTGCAGCACCATGCCAGTGTCCAGTTCTGTCCTGAAAAATCTAATACCATACTAGTATTGTACTCCTCAATGCCTAGAGTTGGGTGCTTCAGATTTAAATCCGTGACTGCTTCCAAGCAGGCTAATCGCAGTAGCACATCTAGTGATGGCAAAAAATCCCATTAAGTCTTGGATGGTGTAGCCCTGCTTTGTGCTCAGCTCCTGCGTCTCTGATCTGTTGACGAGATTACTCACAGAGCCTCAGATCAACCCAAGAGCAGGAGTGCAATATATTACATCATTGTGCAGAACGGGTGACATACAATGCAACTTTGCCTCACATTAATTTGTCTGAGCAGCTCAAGATGGAGGCTTACTGAAGCTTTGACAACAACATCATAATCATTGGTCATCTTTTTACTTATAATGCAGCCATTCATACAAAAGAAAGTGCTGATTCGTTTTCAAAATATCTGAAGCTTTGGTCTGCAGAGCCCCAAGCACAAACAAACTAGCTAAATAAGCAGATAATAACAGGATCAATGACTGCTGTGAAGTGTCTCTGCAATATAGTGGTTTACACATTTGCCTTACAAGCAAAAGGTCCCTGGTTTGATTCCAGGTGGGGACACAAGCCCCTCTCACCATGGAGGGTTGCATCAGGAGGAGCATCTGGAGTAAAACCTCTGTCAAATGACCCCTTCAGGAGAATACAAGGGAGCAATCAAAGGTGCTGCTGTGAAATTGCTGACTGCTGTGAAATTGGTTATGTGTCCATAAAACCTCAGTGAGATCTGATCATTCTCCTGATAGGAGCACACTAACATGTCATTTGTGATTAATCTTCTTTGCTCTCCTGAGTGTGAAATTTATTGCAGGCTCCATTACAGAAGGTTCCACCCACTGATGAATTCATGTGGTTGAGTCTACAAGCTTTCTCATAAGCCTACAAAATAAATAGGTGTACTCCTATTTGTGACACACAGGGAACTTTGGTGACACTCTTCTGTAGCACTGGCACACAACATGGTGGTACACTCAGCATTAATACAACATCATACAGCTGCCTATATCCAAATAGAAATATAAAGGATGATTGATATTATCCTTATACATTTTTAATAATATTTTCAAAATCAAAAATATGTTTGACACATGGGTTTTTTGTATACCAATTGTTTTAATAAATTTTTCTGAATAAATATTACCACATAAAATCCCTACGAACTAAACCCATTTTGCATGCACAGAGAAAATATCAAAAAATCATAAGTGACATGAATGAAAAATAAAAATAACACAAAAACAGGTGATTCTAAGCATGTTCTATTACTCTGTATACACTACTAATACTCATTTGCTTGGATTTGTGTGTACTGAGTCATTCTATTGATAAATGTAGGTACATATTATATAGACAAACTCCTGTTTTCTCACTAATCATGCTTTTCAATTCAACAAAAATTTAGACCCAGCTTGTTTATGTATTGGACCAGCAGAAGTTCCATGTAGGCCCTCCATAAACACTGTGCATTATGGTACCATTTTAATAATGCCCCATATCAGTGTACAGTTACTTAAAAAAAGTACAATACCTTGTCAAAATCCTGTGTTGTAACATTAAACCTTGCAAATTAAAGAAAAATAAACCAACTTTTGTCCTCTTTTTCTCTTTTGTTTTTCTTTTTAGTAAAAAAAAATAAAAATCACACACTAATGTTTCGTTGGGCTGCCTTTATCTTTGATGACAACCCTCATTCACTGTGGCATTGTTTTGATAAGCATATGTAATGTCACAACATTTATTTCAGTTCAGAGTTTTTCGGGTTTTTTTTTTTTTTTAACCAAGACTGTTTATTGATTATGAGGGGCCAGATCACATGCACAAAGTTTTCCCCAGCACACCTCAAAAGTTCTCAGTGGGGTTTAGGTTTGACTCTGCGGTGGCCAATCCATTCACCAAAATTATGTCTCATGCTCCCTAACCCACTCTTTCACAATTTGAGCCTGATGAGCCCTGGCATTGTCATCCTGGAAATAGTACATGCAGTAAGGGAAGAAAAAAAATCAATTTATGGAACAACCTCATCATTTAGTATATTCAAATAGTCAGCTGACCATGTTTTGGACCCATAAGGTTTCTGAACCCAAACCTGACCAAATGAAGCAACCTCATAATACTGCCCCCACAGGCTTGTATGTTAGGCACAAGCCATGATGGGTGCACCGTTTCATCAGCCTCTTTTCCTGATCAGCTATTGCTCTGGAACAGAGTAAATCTTATACAGTTTTTAGATACAGCCATGTCACCTTCCTGATCACTCACCAGGCACACAGGAATGTGGTTAGCAGTGCAAGACAACACAAAGAATTGTTCATAGTTAAAAATTTACTTTTTGAAAAGGCTGCAAGGGAGGAGTTTAGAAAAGCTCAAAATTAGTGTACTGAAAAAATATCAAAGGCTTCAATTATCTGAGTGCTGTTCAGAGCATTATTAATACCCGAGTATGGCAGCACCTTGCCTGACTGGGCAACCCCCCCTAAACTAGATAACCAAGCCAGGACAATATTGATCAAGTAAACTTCCAAGAGGCCAATGAGACTGTCTGGCAACAACATAACAGGCTTAATAAGGCTGGCAAGGTGACAACTCCAAGGGCTTTTTTGGCTAAACAACAAAGTACTATACATATCTCATGTCAAGTATAGTGGTAGCAATTTGGTGGCAACTCCATGCTGTGGACTGTATTTTTAACATGAATAAAACAATAAAGAAAAATTGATGCTGACAAAAACAGCAAAATTTTTGAGGAAAACTTCTTGAATCTTCTCTTAGGAAGTTGAATGGGGGCAGGAAGTTCCTAAATACACCAACAAAATGAAAGTGGCTTTAGTATGTGGAGGTAAGAGTTCTTTAGTGGCTTATTAGAGCACTGACTTAAATCCAAATAAAACAGACTGTAAGGAAGACTGAAAATATTCCATAATCTAGTTGTGCAAAGCTGGCTGAAATTGACTCTACAAAATATTAAATAAGGCAATATTCATTTTAGTTTTTCTACATTTTCTGTTGGCTTTTTGGCAGTATTATTCTAATATGAAAAAACAAAGTGTCCAAGCTGCATTATTCTCTTAGTTTTGTGAATTTTCTGGCAATAAGCAAAAAATGGGCACTTCAAATGGTTAGTTACAGTAATAGTTTTTTTTATCATAATGTGGGTGGTACTTGTCAAAGGCAACATTTAAGAAATTTAGTTGGCTTTCTGTAATAACTTCATATGGCACGTCCTATGCTTCAACTTCATTACTTACCGATCCCACAAGAGGGCGCTAAGTCCAAAGTACACCCTCAGTCAACCCATCAATCAGATTGATCCAGATCTAATTTTAAACCCTTACAAGTGAAGAATTATGCACGGTAAAATATCGTTTTAGTACCAGTAATTACAATTAAAGTCTCCTGCAGTAAACATAAAAAGGGAAAATGTAAGATGTGTGATAAATTAAAATCTCTTTATTCTGATGACAACAAGCAATCACAGATCTTCATCATTGTCGCTGTTATTATAATTCACATACCTATAGGTTTAATAAGAGGACAAAGACAAACCACTGTCGTATCTCAGTGTTTTTAACCAGCAGGGGACACTTAAAAGTACCTGATATTAGTGCTGCATGATTAGGAGCCTACTCTATAAACAGAAAATCATTTTTTCTGCTTAGTCAACTCAGTCCTGGAGAAATATGGATATTTGGCTGATTGTTATTAGTTGTCTGTCTCTGTGTAATGATCCCGCTTATTGATACTTGGGTTCTCTAATTGTGCAATAGAATATTCCTCCCATGTGTGTTTATCTATTGTGTTGGCTTCATTAAACATGCTGTTCTAAATCTTCCGTTCATTATTCTTTCCATCTCCCAGGTGGAAGCAAGTTGTTTTCCAAAAAAACATTTCACCTTACTACAGTCTTCTTTTTTCCTGTTGTCTCTAATCATGTTGCCTCGCTGGCTTATAAGAAAGGAAAGTTACAATATTCGAGTAGTAAAAATAAATGCGGTGGTGAAATTTCATGCACCGAATGTTTTTCTGACTGCAGCTTCTCAGCTATGAGGATTTGCTGCTTTCCATATTTGGAAAAAATAAACCATTTCAAGACCTCACACTTGAGGAAATGGAGATGATAATAACTGTTATTGTGTCAAATGCTTGCATGATATCAACTTTAAATTGAGGGTTTTTTATATTATATAGTAGCTTCATTGTTTTGCTCAGCATTATATTTCACCTCCCCAGCATGAAAATAAAGAGTTATTAAATAATTTAAAATTGTTTCACGACTAAGATGTGCATCATTTGTTTTTAGTTTTTTCACTTGACAGTCCTGCTCTGTTGACCCTACACTTGTGCAACTAAACCTCCTCATAATGTCCCTGTTAATCTGTTGATTTTTGTTCATTATTATAATGATCCTGCTTCAGTGCCGACTGAAAAAGCACAGTTATAGACGTTATTAGTTTTACTTAAACTGAAGATTTGATGGTTGATGAAAAGTGGCCAGTTCATATATGGCATTGATGTCTGTCAGAAATTTCATGGTGCTCTCCACTTCAAATCACAACATCCTAGTGAAGCGGGAAAAGTTAGAGAAAAAGAGTATCCCGTGTGTGAAGAAAATCTCATATCTAAAAGATGTATGAAGTTAAATTTAGTTTACACCAACACAACAACATGTACTGCTATGAGCACGGGTGGTGGACTTGGCCTTTACGTGTACCAGAACATTTCTGGGTGGCCTGAGGGTCGTTTTGGTCAACCATGAACAGTCAGCTTGATCAGCAGTTTACTGACTACACAGAATTCATGCATCCCTCTCTCTGTTGTCTCCATGGCACTCAGGCATGCACAGTAAATTACATGCATAAATGCACACATATGGTTTGGACATGTTCAAAGGAGGGATAGTGGATATGTTGAACAAAGGATGTTGAAGATATAGCTATCAGGCAGGAGGAGAAGAGAAAGACCAAAGGGAAGGTTCATGGATGTGGTAAGGAGGACATGCAGAAGGTTGGTGTGAGGGAAGAGGGATAGGGTGCATGGAGGCAGATGTAGATCCACTGTGGTGACCCCTTGGTCGCCACAGAAAATAAGGTTGTTTACACTTATGGTTACAGATGCTCTCATCCTTCCTAAACTAGTATTTTAAGTATAATTAGGGTAGGGTTAGGGTTAACCTGCAAAATTACCAGTTTGGTGGTTTGCATGAACAGAACAGCCTGAGATGATGCTGGAATTATTCTCTCAGTCCGGCCCTGCCTATCATCACATAAGTCTAACCTTTACAAACATTTTTTTGCATTTATTAGTAGAACATAATTATGCTGTAATCGCAACTTTCTCCTCACCTGGGTGCCCACGCTTAGATTTGTGGTTGCCATGGCAACAGCAGGACTGCACACCGCCGCCGTGGCGGGGTGTGTTGTACTCATTGCGCATGTAAATGTGTGCTTGCGCACGGCAGCGGGGAAGCCGAGCCTCTCCATCACACCCACCGGTTTCCATGCGTGCTGCGGCTCAGGCAGGAGAGTCTTTCAGAGGGGGCGGAGACTGTTTCGCTGCAGAGGGACGCTCCCCACGCTGGACCAACCAGCCTGGAAATCCCTACTCACATCCACACAGCACACACACATCACACACACATTTACTGACTGACATTAAACTCCCTCAAGCTCCCAGCATCTGTGCTACATCTCTCCTCT
>VUQH01091248.1:0-22279 GCA_015106775.1 Etroplus canarensis
CCTGTTTCCACTGATCATCCTTGAGATGTTCCTGCAGCTTCACTGGAGTCCACCTGTGGTGAATTCAGTTGAACAGACATGATTTGGAAAGTTACACACCTGTCTATATAAGGTCCCACAGCTGACAGTGTATGTCAGAGCACAAACCAAGCATGAAGTCAAAGGAACTGTCTGTAGACCTCTGAGACAGGACCGTCTTAAGGCACAAATCTGGGGAAGGGTACAGAAACATTTCTGCTGCTTTGACGGTCTCAATGAGTACAGTGGCCTCCATCATCTGAAAATGAAAGAAGTTTGGAACCACCAGGACTCTTCCTAGAGCTGGCTGGCCATCTAAACTGATTAACTGGGGGAGAAGGGCCTTGGTCAGGAAGGTGACCAAGGACCCGATGGCCACTCTGTCAGAGCTCCAGCATTCCTCTGTGGAGAGAGGAGAACCTTCCAGAAGGACAACCATCTCTGCAGCAATCCACCAATCAGGCCTGTATGGTAGAGTGGCCAGACGGAAGCCACTCCTTAATAAAAGGCACATGGCAGTCTGCCTGGAGTTTGCCAAAAGGCACCTGAAGGACTCTCAGACCATGAGAAACAAAATTTTCTGGTCTGATGAGACAAAGATTGAACTCTTTGACATGAATGCCAGGCGTCATGTTGGGAGGAAACCAGGCACCGCTCATCACCTGGCCAACACCATCTCTACAGTGAAGCATGGTGGTGGCAGCATCATGCTGTGGGGATGTTTTTCAGTGACAGGCTCTGGGAGACTAGTCAAGATAGAGGGAAAGATGAATGCTGCAATGTACAGAGACATCCTGGATGAAAACCTGCTCCAGAGCGCTCTTGACCTCAGACTGAGGCGACGGTCCATCCTTCAACAGGACAACAACCCTAAACATACAGCCAAGATAACAAAGGAGTGGCTTCAGGCCAACTCTGTGAATGTCCTGGTCCAGCCAGAGCCCAGACGTGAATCCAATTTAACATCTCTAGAGAACTCTGAAAATGGCTGCATCAACGCTGCCCATCCAACCTGATGGCGCTTGAAAGGTTCTGCAAAAGAGGAATGGGTGAAACTGCCCAAAGACAGGTGTGCCGAGATTGTGGCATCATATTCAAGAAGACTTGAGGCTGTACTTGCTGCCAAAGGTGCATCAACAAAATACTGAGCAAAGGCTGTGAATACTTATGTACATGTGATTTCTTGATTTGTCTTGAATTATGAGGGAAAGAATGAATTTAATCCATTTTGGAATAAGGCTGTAACACAACAAAATGTAGGAAAAGTAAAGTGCTGTGAATACTGTGTGGATGGACTGTATACATTATAAATGCCATATATTATTTTACTGTTAATAAAGTTTTAGTTATATCAAAAATACCTGATAACAGTAGTTTTTATGAAGCCGAAAAAGTAGGAATTTGTGTTTTGGCAGTGGCTCGGTCTGTTGGTGACTGGTTAGGCACCAGAAGGCTGCTAAGTGGTGCTGGTTCAAAACTTGCCTGGGGCAAGTTGGAGGCTTGTGGAGGAGAAAGGTTGGAGGCCAATTCATGACCCACGTGAGGTGCATCGGAGGCTTGGGAAGGAGTTGACTTACCCCCTCCGAGCACTGCCGAGATGCCCCTGAGCAAGGCACTTGAACCCCCACAGTGCTCCCTGGCGCCTGTAATGAGCTGCCTTGTACATCCTCACCTTCCTCTCATCAATTAGTCTGTTGGTGTGTGCTCACATGAATATAACTGCATGTTAACATGTGTGTAATTTTCCCAAGTATCTCTGTCTCTATTTGCAGTGGTGGAAAAATCGATATTTGGTGTTCAAGTGAATACTTCTGGGCAGACTGTGTCTTTGGGTCTAAGGTTCCCCTATGCATTTTAGTAGCTAATCAGTGGGTACCCTGTTAAAATGTTGAATTAATTTTTGCTTTAAGTCTTTGCTGTAAAGAAGAACAATTGGCTATTTAGAAACATACATGTTAGTGTAAGCACTGCACCACTACACATCAAAGATTACATTTCAACAACAAGAAGTTAAAATACTAAAACGTTTGTGAACCTGCAGGTAAAGGACACATATACATCAAGTGACAAAAGGAGCATTCATTTAAGGAGAAAGAAGATTCATTTTCCCAAGGAGAGTTTTGGGGGTGAAAGCAGGTGGATGCCTCCACCAGGGAGGGGAAAAAACACAGAGGAGGGGAGTCAGGTTCATCCTGGAAAGATACAAACACATCCATGAGCACAGGCTGGAACATATCAATGAAAGAAGTACAGTCAGGTACAAGCTGGATCTGTGTGGCATGCTACAGTACACCCCTTCTCTTCATCTACAGGAAATAAGAGTCTACAGCCATGCTAGCAGCTGTATGCGACTGCAGTTGAGCTAAAGGGTCAAAAGAATGTGAAAATGTAAGACCTTTTAAGAAAATTATTAGTATCACTCTCATGAGGATAATATTCCCAAATAAAGCTGTTTTAAAATCGTTTTAAATACTGATGGCAGCATACGTAATCCCTTTCCCCCCCCCTTTTTCTCCAATCTTTGCTCTATATGCTTTCATAGAGAGGGGATATCCCTTATATGATCATCTCAGGCACAGAGGCAGCTACTCTTCCACTTATTTATTCATAAAATAAGATATTCCTTTTATAGCCCCACAGTGGGGAATTCATTTATTCATCTATTTATTTTTTGTGAGAGACAGCAAAATATATTCTTAAAAGGAGGAGTACCAGCTCGTTTCAGACAGTGGACAGTAGGGCTGCACCAAGGCATTAGATGTTAAGGATTAACAAGGATTATTTTGAACTGTGAATCGTGCAAAGCTACTCTTGTGCGGTTGGAATCATTGTGCAAGATGTAATATGTGACAGCAGGGTTCATATTCATGGAATAGTAGTTTACCAAAGCAAGTTTTACTCAAAAGCTCTGAAATTATTAATACATAGAACGTGCAGCCACGGTATTTAAACCATCTGACTATTATTGTGTAGGGCCCCTGCTTGCTGGCAAACAGTTCTAACCTCTTTATGCTGTGAACTCTTAGTGTCCTGCAATATCAGACACTAAACCATTAATAGCAGATCTTTAAAGTCCTGGAATTTGCATCTTGCCATAGATTATACTGGGGTTTTCCTGCACATGACGACGTCAGTGGTTCTGTGTTTGTAATTCCTTAGACTAATTTACAGGTATTAAAGATAATTTAAAGTCCTGTGTTTAAAAATTGTTAAAAGATTATCTATTTTATCAAAATTAGCTACACCTAACAACAGAACTTACAATAGAAACAACTGCAATTTCTTAATGCTCCAAACATCTATGTATTGGTTTCAAGAGATAGCTGAAGAAGCTGATCTAGGGCTGGGTCAAACTACTTTGAACCACAAAGTGAGTCAACCAGGTAAGCCATTTAAGAACACACAAACAATGGTAAAACACTGCCCCTTGTGGTTTTATTTAAAATTTGCAGAGGGTGATTACAAAAAGTACCTTTAACCCCACAAGACCTAGCAATTGGGAAGTGCTCTGATCCAGTGATCAATCTATCACAATTTGTTCCTTACCAAAGTTGTTCAGATTCTGGCTATTCACTTTGGGGCTGGTCTAATCCCACTACTCAACAGGAGCCATTGTTATAAAATGAACAATGTTATTAATTCACCTGTCGGTGGTTCATTCTGGACTACCCTGTAAAAATCAGTACAATCAATCAGTCTTATGGCGTGTGGAACATGCAACTATTTACATCCAGTGTGGGTGTTTCAGCACAGGCCACAAGAGGTTTAAAATGCAAGGGAGACAGCCACGGGCTAGAGAAACTGTTCGAGCAAGAGGATTGGCTGGGAAGTCAGAGGTGATCAGCGCAGTCCACCTCCAGAATACCTCTGTAGCATGGCTCCACGTGGTAGCTGTAACGTCGGTCAATGCAGTACACACCTGCATAGAAACCACAAAGAAAATTAATACAGAGGATGGAAACATGGCAAGGTTTATATACTCTTGATTAGTGTACATGTTTGATACTTCTAAAGTTTATCGTAGAATTCAGATGTGCTGAAAACCCATTTTTCTATTCAGCGTCTTACTAAGAGCGATGGGTTCTGGTATGGACACATTTTTAGATATACAGTCTGGGTGCAGATCATATGTCTGATTTTTTATAGTAATTCGAGGCTGGCTGTGGTGTCTGCTGGAAAACATTTTTGCCATTCAGAGGCCAAAAGGAGGGTTTAACAGTCATCTCTTTACAAAGTGATCAGGTTACACACAACCCTGTTTTATGGGATACAAAAATGTAAATAAAAACAGAATCATTCCTCAGTCATTTAAACTATATTTAATTGTAAATAGTACAATATATCAAATTTGAAACACATTTGACATGTTGACACATTGAAAAAAATTATTGAAAAATTATGAGAATCCAGAGAAATATACAAAAAATACTTCATACTTATGATCTCAGGCAACACTGCATTAAACATTCTGTGACTGGAAGCTATGACATGGGCTCAGGAGCACTTCTGAAAATTGTTGCCAGTAAACATAGACCGTCACCGCATTCATAAATGCAAACTTAAATTCTAACAAGCAAAGAAAGCCATGTAAAAACTGCCACCTTCCCTGGGCCTGAGCTCATTTAATATGGACTGAAACATAACGGAAAACTGTTGTGTTGTCCGATGAATCAAAATCTGAAATTCTTTTCTGTAAATCAATAACACAACATCCCCCCAGCTAAACAGGAAGGAGATCATCCAGCTTGTTATCAGCGGCCAGTATCCACGATCGTTTGTGCGTGTGGCATTTCTTTTCAGAGGAGGCCTTGCTTATTTCAGCAATAAAATGATAACAAATATTCCAGCAACATGACTCTGTAGTTCAAGTACAACTAGACACAAAAAAGACAATTAACTGAAACAATACAAAAATGTACATACAGAAACTTGGTAAACTTGGTCCCTCAACCTGATGGGACTTTGGTCCAGATGTTTAAGGTGAATTAGGTGAATTGTCCACATGACTGTGGCTCAGCAGCCTTCACAAAATGTTATGTTTGTATTCTAATACGTATTTTGAACTTCTTAAATCTTGTCCGAAAAGCCATCCTTGTTATAACAATTAAAAAGAGAAATACAAGGCTTGAAACTAATGAAAACTAAACTGACACTAAAGATTTTTAAACAATTAAAAACTAAAGTGAAATGTGCAAATCAAGTCAGAAACTATATTGAATTGAAAACCGAAGAAATACTTTTTTTTAACAAAATACAAAACTATTATATCTGTTAATGCTCCTACTACTACTACTACTACTACTAATAATAATAATTTTCTTCTTCTGCTTCTTCTTTGTCTTTCGGCTGCTCCTGTTGGGGGTTGCCACAGGGGATCACCTGCCTCTATCTCACTCTATCCCTTGCAACTTCTTCCCTCACACTAACCCTCTGCATGTCCTCCCTTACTACATCCATGAACCTTTTCTGTGGTCTTCTCTTGGGCACTGTGCATTGCTTTGGATGGCTGATCCCAGGTATTTAAACTCATCCACATTTACCACCTCTACTCCTTTCATCTTCACCGTTCCACCTGCCTCCCTCTCATTCACACACGTGTACTCTGTCTTGCTTCTATTGACTTTCATTCCTCTTCTCACCAATGCATACCTCCACCTCTCCAGGCTCTCTTCCACCTCCTCCCTACTTTTAATATGGTCTGCAAACATCACTATCCATGGACAAATAATAATAATAATAATAATAATAATAATAATAATAATTTTGGAATAATTTCCAAATCATTACAATCTTTTAAGAAAAAACTATGCACTCAGAAAACAAACAAAGCAGAAATGTCAGTATATATAGATATTTCGGTTTTATTGTTTTCTGATTATGACAGTCTTTCATATCCTCAATGTGATTAAAACCAGGGTAAGACATAACAGTGACTATAGTGCAAATAGACATTAACAGACAGTCTGAGTGAAACTGAATAGGGTTAAAGTAAAAACTAAACTTTTACAACTGTCATACAAAGACTGATGACACTACACATAACTACATGTGAAAGTGCAACTGAATGAGGACAGAGAGCTATAAAACGAGGCTGGTGGTGTGAAAAAGACTGACCCAGCTCACTGAGATTGCAGTAGGCCCCCCACTCTGGAGCGCTGTTCCTCTGTCTCTTCTTTGTCTTCATCTGGGAAAGACACAGACACCGAATTACTGCGATGATAGAACGCTTACAGTAAATTGTTTGTAGACAGGATGATGTAGCAGGGTACAAAAAGAGGTAATTAGAATTCAATTTGTAAACCACTGAAATTAATGGGTTTTTTTTTTTTTTTTTGGTTTTTGAGAAAAGAAGTGTTTACTTGACATTTCCCTTTCTGTTCTTAAAAGGCACTATTAATGCTGAACAATATCTGCGAGGTAAGGCTGGAGCAAACTGTGCTGGAATCCGGATGGCAACTTTTTCGGGTAAGGCCTTGACTATTCAGCAAGATGATACCAAACCACACCCTGCATGTGTTACAACAACATAGCTGCTGCTTCAGCGATACTTGAGTAAAGCAGTTTGGCTGGCAAAGTGTCCAGCCTGCAGTCAGACCTGTTAACTGTTACTGTTGTTCTGAGAGGTAAAAAACATTAATGAACACCGAAACTTTTAACCCCTTTCACTCTGGTGGTTCTTCTGTTATTATAGCCACCATTTTTAGAAGGCTTCTGAATGTAAGGACATTCAGTGGAGAGGCTACAGACTACATTTGTGGTTCAGACAGATGGAATGCTGCTGTACTTTTTTCTGCTTCGTTCGTTTTTAAGATGTGCATTTGAGAGTTGTTGCAATATTATCAGTTTCAGTACCTGAGCCCAGCAACCTTTACCACCAAGAGACATTTCTGAGCATTTTTTGGAGAAATCTATCAAAATGGAGCCACAAAACCTATTTGGGCCTTATAAGGAAGATGACAAGCCAAGTATTAATTAGACTATTATAATTACTAATATGTTGAAATATAGAAATTCATAATCACAAAGAAAGAAACAGAGTAGCTATGAACTTATTCAGCCCACTTTGTGCAAATTGAAAAAATGTATTGCTAGTAGAATATTGTGACCACAAAAACATACAGTAGCCTCCAGCTTTAAAAGTAGAAAAATATAACAATAGGACAGTTCTAATATAATTCTGACAAACATTCAGCCACAGATCAAGCAAACCAGCATTGGTTGTGAATTTTTTTTCCAAATTTGCATTAAAATCTCTATTTTTCTTGGTAAGTTTTATTTATCAGGATGTGGAATCCATGGTGAGTGAGACTCAAGACTGTACACTTACATATACACATTCATACTAACAAAAATCAACCGTGCTTCAGTAAATTTAGGACGCTAAGAACTAAGCTATGGCTTACCTATTAAAAGCTTTTTTAAAGACCACACATTTTTTGCATTTGGAGAATATAAAAAAAATCACAATAACGACACACAAAAATTAAAACTTAAAATGTTTTTTTTTCCATGAATATGGAAATAAACAATATAGACATTGTTTATTTCCATATTTATAATTGTCTAATTATTTTGCCAAAACCACAGGGAGCCACTGGTGAAGAGCAAAAGAACCACATGCAGCTCTGGAGCCACAGGTTTGAGACCCCCGGTTTACACCATCAGTGACTGAGTCCTTGTTTTAAGCCATGTTTCTTGTTTCCAATTTACAGTTTTTTAGGTGGAATTACAAACGTCAGTTTTAAATGGAGTTTTTTTGATTCACTCCAACTTTTTTTTTGCCATAAGAATGTACTCATTCATCTTCTTCCGCTTATCCATTTCAAGGTCATGGGGTGAGCTGGAGCCTATCCCAGCTGTCATAAGGTGAATCAGAATACTTTATTAATCCCAGGGAGGAAACTGTATAGTAATTTATGATTATTTAATATATTAATATATTTTGGCATAAGGTATATAATGTACCCTTAAAAATACATGACCAAATTACTTTTGTAATTATGTCTAATGATAAAAAAACTGAAGTAAGAAAGCGTTTCACCCAAATATACCTGCTAAATATATCTGCGGATTATTTGGAGTTGTCATGGTTGCACTGTCCTCCAGGTTCAGACCTGTTCTTTTTATCTCTCTTCTCTTGCTGCTCTGTCTGTCTCTCTTCTGTTGGGGTGTGGTTGGGTTCATTGACTCCATCTGATTAGTCCTCAGGTGTGAGAGCGTGTCTGGGGTGGAGAGTGGCTGCACACCTGTTCCTGATCCATCGTCAATGGGATATTTAAGCCAAGCTGTTACCTCCACACTCTGCTGGAATGCTTTGTTGTAATATGTGTACACATGGCCATGTACTTAATCTTGCTTGCTTATGTTCTGCCATACTTTAGGATTCACTGCCTGATCCACTCTCATGCTCACCTTGGACCAAAGGGTAATCTGGAACTCTGGACCTTGCCTATGGATAATTCTTGGCTTACCTCTGCCTTGCACATTGCTTCACTAACTGCGTTCTTCTTGCATTGACAACTTGCACACACTTGCACCTTTTACTCTAGAGTCAGTCTGCTTTTGGAACACCACAGCTAAAATCTGACAGAAATAAAGGTATTTGGACACATAGCTAGTGAACTTATTCACTAGAAGTTTTTTCACCTTTACATGGTCAAAACCAAAGTTTATATATTTATGTTATTTGAAATAAGAAAAAAATTTCAAAAGTCTTTTCAGTTTTTATTACACTGTCATTGAGTAAGCATATATTCACACAAACTTATGAAACACAGTCCCAAATATAAGAACTGTAATACTGATGGCCACTGCTCCATCAATACAAGAAATTTTACAGTACTTGCTGATGTTCTGGTGCATGCCTGGTGACCATCGGCATAGTCCTGCTATCTCCACTATATTAGGTTGAAGGCAGATTTCTCAGACAAGTTCAAGAGCAACTTTAGAAACAGTAGTTGGCAAAGCAACAAGAGAAAAAGGACTAAAACACAGCTCTTTGATCACCAATTTAAAAATGGCACATTTTCATTGCATACATTGACAACTGCTACTGAGTCTTACCGATCAGTTTCTAGAATATTTAGATGAGGTTACTTTTAAAGAAGAAGTTTAATTTTTTGTCAAAGTACAGCTTGTAAACTTAACAGCAGCCTCCACGTAGAAACTGTAAGAGCTTTCATGAAGCAAAGTTCGAAAAATTTTTGGACCCACCTTAACGGAGGTCCTCTTGTCTGGCTTGGCGTAGTGTGCGGTGTAGGCACAGGGCCCCAGGGTGCGGTAGCTGGGGTTGGAGAAGCAGCCACCTAAAGAGCTGCTACTGGGAGAGGACTCTGGGGAAGAGAGCAGGCCTGTGCACTGCAGCCCTGCTGTCCCAGTACAACATCAACACATGCTCTCATATACTGTGCTCTACATGATATCCACATGCATGCGCATACACACACACACACACACAGTGCACCTGACACACAGCATCTAATCATTGAAACTGCGTCTCCCAAAACTGTAAAGACAGGATTTTTATTTTACTTACATGTTGGTTGCAGTAATGGTCACAGGTTATGAACTACCTTAGAACTAGCACGAATGCTCTTTTAAACTATTTAAACATGCCCTCTAAAACTGTGCAAACTTCAGTTCACTTTTAGACATTTTCTAGACCAAATAACTGAACAAGAAGCTTAAAAAAATTGAAATAAACTGGCTGGGGGAATGACAAGAACTCAAATGGAAAGGGGAAGCCACTCATAGATAAGGACGTCCTACCTGAGAGGGAGTAATCAGTGGAGTTGATGTGCAGGGCGGGTGTATAGGTGACGCTTGGCACGTGGTGACCTTTTTCTCTCTGTCGATAGCGGAACCAGACCACCAGACCGAGCATGGCCATAATGAGCAGCAGCAGGAAGACAATACCCAGGACAGCGCCTGCTGACTGCCGCTGGGACGCCAGAGCTGGGCTGATCTTGGTGTAAGGGTTCAACTCCTCCATCATCAGAGCCGCTGGAGAGAACACAGACAGGTAAACACTACTAATAATTCGTACATCCTGTGTGGTGCAATTAGGCACTTTTTTCCTGAAAGAGAATTTTGGCTGTTGGCTCTTATTTTGGTTATTTTTCCCTGTTAAAATTGCTCATGTCTACAGGAAGCAGATAAGAGGTGTACATTTACTGCTCTGGAGGGGTGTGTACTGCAATCTGGCAATTTCTCTGATAAAATACAACCAGTATCATTAAAAGTTACAAAGCATGGCACTTAAGCAGGTCAGTTTAAGGTAAAGCAGGATAAGACTCTACCCTTAAGAAACAAGCACATTTTTTTTTTTTTTTTTAAAAATGGACTGCTTGGGGAGTTGTTAGGAGGCTATTCAGTCAATGTGTAACTACAGCACAATGAAAACTTGGTTTCCATTATTGTCTGGTGGGCGCTGGACTTCACCAGCATTGCTCAGATTCTGTTCATAACTTTTATGGATAGTATTTCTAGCCATAGCCAATGGTTGAAGATGCCTGAAGACCTCTGCATCTTACAGACAATGTGGCTTCCTTGAGCAGCAACCTAAATCTCAGTTTGGGTAAGTTTGCAACTGAGCGTGAAGCACTGCAGATGAGAATAAGCAGCTCCAGGTCTGAGGCTACAGTTCAGCCAGAAGAGGGCCAACTGCACACTCTTGGTTGGGAATGAGATGATATTTCAAATGAAGGAGTCCATGTATTTTGGATGTTTTTGCACAAGTGTGAGGGGGGTGAAACTGACACATGGGCTGATGCAGTGTCTGCAGTGATGCGGTGGCTGTATTGGTCTTCTGAGGTAAAGTAAAGCTGCTGATTTACTCGTTGCACTTTCTAACATATAGGGTTTATGTATTTTTTTTTTATCTTGATATTGTCTATCTTTCATATTTATTTTTTAATTTCTATTTAACTGAGCCTCTGAAGTTTAAATAATTTCCCTCCCTCAGATTAATCAAGTATTCTGATGGTCTACATTACTACCCACATCTATGGCCAGGACCTGTGTGTAGTCACTGAAAGAAGTGGTGGAAATGAGCTTCATCCATAGGGTGTCTGTCTGATTACCACTGGCTCTGTTATTCACACTCAGTTTTACAGTTTTGGTTAATCAGAAATGCAGTTTTTCAGCTCTCACTGGTGACTAACTGCATTTCAGAATTTCCCCTTATGGCCCGTATCTATAACGCCAAAGGTTCATTTTGAACTTTCAAACTAGAAGCCAGGTACATGCCAACTAGTCCAGCTGCATTTTCCATCCATATTTCCTCCTGTTCCCTGCAGTTTTCACATTGAATAATCTCATAAAAAGGGTTTTTGCAGAAAGTCACTGTGAAAGTGGCCTTTTAGTAATAACTAAAAGGCTTGTCAGCATTTAAGACATAAGCTGCCGTGACCTGTTACTGTAAACATTTGTGTGAAAAATTATGGAAAGCATTTTGATCAGTTCATCTATGAGCCCAGCAGGAACCTAAGACACTATTCAATTCCAAATCCTTCGGTAAACTCTTTCCAGTGGTTGTCCACAAACACATCAGTCAACTTGGGAGTTCAGAATACAAGAGACTGGGTTTGAGTGTTTGGTGTGAGGGGGAAAAAACCCAGCTTCCATTCTACCCAGACAGAAGTAATGGGATTTTAGCACAGTTTGGCAGCCTGTCAGTGCAGCTGATGGCTCAGGTCAGCTGCCTCCTGCAGAGGGCAGTAAAGATCATGGGAGTTAAACAACACCCAGATCTCCAGTGCATTTAAAAAGAAAACAGTGTCTGTGGTGAGGAACATCCTTTCTGACAAGAGGGTAAACATAGAAACACTCCTTCATTCCCAAACTTTATAGTTAAGGCTACAAACACACTGGTGGTCAGCTGTGACAGGGACTGATTGCTGTTTCTGTTGACAAGGATTGTATTTTCATTTAATTTATATGTATATAACAGGAGCAATATATTTTAACATCACCACATGCAAAAAGAATGCAACTGATGTAATATACATAGTCCACTTCAGTGTTCACAAATTTGCCTTTGTTTATTACATAATTTTGAGTTTCCATTAAATGTTTTAAAATCAGCTAATGTTTTTATCTGTGTTAGCAGAGTATTTCATATCTATGAGCCTTTAACTGTAAAAGAGGACTGTCCAAATGTTTTGTTTTGGTAGTTTACAGCCCCATGAGCACCTCCCCTTGTGATTACACCTTTACTGCTCGTAGGTTTTAAAATCACGTGACTAACTGCTTTGGGAGCATGGCCAGTTATTCAATTAAAAATCAACTTTATAAATTAAAAAAACTGTAAAATTTTCAAAACTTAAAATATACATTTCCAAAATTTTACAATTATACCATTTCATACACCAATGATCCAGTATTTTTAAAGCTGTTTGTATATGGGCATGATCAGTTTTATTGCTGATTTGGTTGCCTGGCCCCAATAGGAAAGGTGTGACATGGTCATGGCATGCAGATATACCTGAGAAGCCTTTACAGGTAGACAGGATCTTATAAGTCAAAAACTGTATAAGTTAGACTTTTCTAACATTTCCTAACATGTGTCTCAAATTTTAGGGATATCCAACAGTCAGTAACTATTGAGAGTCCATCACATTAATTTTGTCTGCACATATACACAGTTTTTGTACAGTTCAAAGACAAACTTATTTAGAAACCATTATGGCATAATAATCTGCCTATTCAATGACTCCTCAGCCTGCTGTGGCGTCTTAGCTGATACATAGATGACAGCATCATCAGCATACATCTGACAGGCTGCCTTTTAACAGATGTCTGGAAACTCATTGTATAAGCAAACAAACAGTGGTCCCAAAATGCAAATTTTAAAAGGGGACAAGAAACCATTAACTCTAACACAGTGCTCTAGAAATTCTAGATATGATTTGAACCACCTAAATGCTTGACATGAAAAATTTAGATTACTCAGTTTATTTAACAGCTCATGATTCACAGTATCAAAGGCCTTTCTAAGGTATTAAAATACTGCTTCTACTACTTTTCCATCACTGAGACTTCTTTTAATAATTTTTTTTTCAATAACATGTTGCTATTTCTGTTGAGTATCCGGGTGGAAATCCAAACTGTTTTGGGTGAAGAAGCTCATTTCAGTCTAAGTAATTAGTTAACGGCTCTGCTGCTCATTTTTCAATAACCTTAGAATTTGCAAGGAAGAACTGAAAAAAATATGTAGTAATAATTATTATTATTTTATGTTCTGATTTAAAAATTGCCATTACAATTCCTCTTTTAAATATTTCAGGGAATTCCCTGGGGGTAATAGACAGGTTTGTCATATGTGACTGGCTCTACTAGAATATTAGAATATTTTTTAAATAAAATCAGTTCCAACACATTTTTTTATTTTGAGACATTTAATTGCTTAATTATTTGTTTAATTTCACACTGATCAGTCTGAGTGATCAAAAATGAATTTGCTGGATCTGTTTCTGGAGCTTCTGACAGTTCAATTAATTTAAAATTTGTTGCCAATTCTTCCACTGATTGGATAAAATAACTATTAAATGTGTTGGTAATCATCATGCTATCAGATATAGTCATTTCATTATCATTTAATTGATTTATATTCTGTTTTTGGTTAAAGTAGCATTTAGTGAGTCTTTATGTGTCTCCAAGGTACTGTACTGTTTCCATTAGACTGTACTATCAATGACACAAATTAAGCTGTCTTTGCCTTTCTCAATTTATTTCTAAGATCATTAAAAAATGAGGATATCAGTATGCAGTTCTGGGCCAAGAAGTCAAATTCAGGATGTTTAAACATTCTTGAGTGCTTTATTTGATTTAATTTGATTTTAATTAGTGCACTTATGAATTCTGTATATTTAGTGGATTTTAGTATTCATTTTCAGTTATTTATTGCATTGCTATTTTTTATCTTGGTATTTATCAGAGTGTACTTTAGTCAGAACTGGACTCTTATTCCATCTGCAGCAGTTTACTGTATAGTTGGTAGCATAGCTCTGTTCTGGGACATCCTGCCCTTCTGTGAGTATACATGGAAAGCAGCAGCAGGACCACTTCATAGAACAGAGAGGGCATAAAAAGTCAAGGTACATGACGTTGGTTAGATCAGAAATAACATAATCAGGATGAAATAGAGGAGCTGGAGTGGAGGTGGGTTGCAAAGTGGCTCTCAGATGGGCAGCAACTCTACATAGGCTGAAGCAGCAGCCATTACTTCTGCTTGGAAATGGAAAAACATTTTTCTTTCTTCTTAATTCAATCCATCTGCCTTTGCCTTGACTATTAGCTTAACGTTCCTCAATTTAGTAATAATATATTTTAAAATCTATATAAGCTGAATATTTTGTTAGCGAATAGCTTGCACATCTTTACTGAAGAAAGTTCTCTTCATTCCAAAATGAAAAACTTATGTAGTCATGTAGTTCATCCAAGAGCTCTTTATATCTATTACTGTCTTATGCAGATTTGTCTGTACTGTATATGCTCTGTGTATGTTCTATTATCATCTCATGTTTTATTATTCATTTGAGGCGACATCTAAAGAAACCGAAAGAGAGAAGCCGACTAAGAAAACCCTCAGATCAAGCTCCATCTCCCTCCCTGCGTACGGAGCCATTAGTTCTCACCCTGGTCACAGCGAATGCCTTTGAAGCCGATGCTGCAGTAGCAGGTTCCCGTCACGTAGTCACAGGTGGCATTGTTCAAACACTCGCACAGCTGCTGGCAGCCGTAACCAAACGTCCCTGCAGGACATTCTGGACACAGAAACAGCAGTTTAATGTATCTTAGAATCTAACAGGTGGATGTGGAAGTTTCATGTGTAGGAACCACTAAACAGACTCACTGAGCTCACAGCTCTGTCCTATGAAGCCTGTCCTGCAGGAGCACTGTCCCGTGATGTGGTCACAGTCAGCTCCATTCTGACAGCGACACACCTCAGCACACTGAGAGCCGTAGAAGCCTGTGGGGCAGCCTGGAGGGAAACACAGACATCATTTTTCACTTTCATGTCTATTTCATGTTGTAAATGAGGACAACAGTTTTCAGCATCCGCGGTTTCACTAATTTCATTCTTCATTCACCTCTGTGTGGAGCTGGGGTCAGCAGCCCTCACCATCAGAAGAGCCATTTTTAAGCAATTCTGGAAGCAGAAAATCTGTACAGAGCTGCAAAGCATGCCCCAGCCTTATAATGCCTATTTAAAGTATTTATTATATGCTTGTTATGTTTCAATGTGGCAAACTCATTTCTTAAAGATACATAAAGTATATATTCTCTTATCTTAATGAAGGTGACAGCCTATTAAGTATAAATGAGCCCATCAACATATCTAATGGGTGCAATTAAAAGATTTCACCTCATGTAACTACTCTGTGGTTGGCTATTTATGATAATTTAATATTATTATTAATATAATTTAACTTTACATATGTTTACAACTGAACATGTTTTTGTTGTATTTATTAAATTATAAAACTATTATCACAAGATTACTATAGTTGCTACTTATTTACTTATGTTTATAACTAACAAAATGGAACAAGTGTGATGCGGAGGTGAAAATATTAACATGCTTAGGTCTACTTTGAAATATAGTAACTATAAAATTCTGCAGGCTGCTTTGAATCCAACCTGTGTGTTGTGTAAAGGAATCAAATTATAAGGATCCTACTTTCATTATAAATATAAAATGGCTTTAAATTTAGTAAAAATTAACAAAAAAAGGAAAGTTTTAATTTTATTTTGATTAAAGTCCAGCAGCAGATCAGATATCAGTAAGACAGCAGTGTTGGAAGTGAAATCAAACAAATTTGTCCAATTTAACAGTTTATTTTATTTTTTTCCTTTTCAAGGCCGTAGATATTGGGGTTCAGGACCAGCCGTTTATATACTTACACCAATGCTTGCCACTGCTACTGAAGTTCATCAAAATTGGGAGAATAATTTTCATTTTCATCCAGTTTTGTTTTGTTTTTGTCAAAGCCACAGGGATTCGTTGGAGATGGGCAAAAGAGCTGCATGTGGCTCCAGAGCTGCAGGTTTGAGACCCCTGGTGCAGAGAGATGATCCGCAAATCTGGAATGCGTTTGGAAGCAGTTTAGCTGGAATCAGCTAATCAGTTCTGTCACATTGGAGCCAACATTAATCATCTCTGGAGATTTACCCAAACCCTGTTCATTTCAGGCAGATTTTAACAACTGCTCACCAGTGGTGATTCTAGGATCAGACTTTTAGGGGGCTGAGGCCCCTAATCAGAATCTTGTGAAGACATTGCCTAGCAATTAATAAATAAAACAATAAAGCTCATAAAATTACTAGTAAAATAAATACTGAAATATACTGCTTGCAAATGTATTCAATCATTTCCATCTCTTGATTTATGTACACATTACAATATTACTTTTCAAAGCAACCTGATTATAGCTGGGTGGTCTACTGCAGTGACTGAATAATTCATAATCACAGATTTCAATATAGTACAGCTGTTTGAGGGTGAACCCTTCGGTTAGTTAATGAAACCAGAGGCAAAGCCTTGATCATAATGATCAGATTTTTCCAAACTAAGTTAAAGCTCAATTTGTAACAAGCAGATAAGGAGAGAAATGTCCACAACATAGTATCATTTTCTTAACCACATGAGGGCATTTTATCACATCATTAAGACATCAAAGTAGCATCATTCAGTAAAGATGTTGGCAAATCAGGTTCACCATACACCTGTACAAGAACCTTATTGTGCACTCAAAGCAGGGTTCAGAATGGCTACCCCTGAATAAAGAATCGATTTGTAAATGGAATGGTGCTCATAAAACATTTTTCTACTCTAACTGAGCACTCAAAGCGCTTTTTACTAGAAGCCCCATTCACACACACATTCATACAGCACTTTATTCCATGCCTTTAACTATCACACACACATTCGCACTCTGATGGATGCATTGGGTCTAATTAGGGGTTCGGTGGCTTGCCCAAGGTTACGTCTGCATATAGAGAAGCCAGGGATCGAACTGCCAACCTTCCTGTTGGAAGATGACCTGCTCTACCTCCTGAGCCACAGCTGCCCCTGTAGTCTGTGGCTCCAATGCAGTGACAGCCATCCTGCTCAAACCACTTTTAGAACGATATGAGTCTGGTAAAATGCTATCAGGAAGTCTATGCATCTGGAAAGAGCTCAGAATTGATTTTCCAAAGTACACAATATTGTTTAATAATATAAAGTTATCATTAGGGGTGCTTGAGCACCCATATAAAGGGTCTAAACCTGCAAACACTGCACACATTCTGTCCTCCACCTTGTTTCCGATTATGCTTAAACAAAGAGAAACAGCACAACAGCAGACAAATCAAGGACCATAATGTTCATAAAGAATGGGGTTTGATGTGGAAAAGGAAATTGTTTTTGTGCACCAGGAACTGAGAAACAATGGACAGATACATGCAAGGTTATTGCAAGCTATCATCTTTACAGGTGCACAAGCAGCAACCTCAGCCTGAAAAATTGAATCACGTAAAAGCATGTAAAGTAAGGCAAATCTACACACACTCCTATGTTAAAAAACAGTTTGTGAACACAAAGGAGCAACTGAGATGAGGATTTTATGGCTTACAGCCTGAAGTAATGATGTATGATTCAGAAAAATGCAGAGGATAGCTGTGGCATACACATCAGTTCTTACCCTATTAAACTGCAAAAGAGCATTATGTGTGAGGTTGGTGAGAATCTGCACAGGATACAATGCCTATGAAAAGTATTCACCACCCTGGGATGTTTCACCCTTTTATTGCTTTAATAAATGAAATCATGGTCAATACCGTTTGTCTTTTTTGATAAGAATTTGCAAATAAAGTTTCTGTCATGTCAAAGTGAACACAGAGCTTCACAAACTGTCAATTCATTAAAAATATATAGTGTAAAATAAATGTTTGTATAAATATTCACCCTCTTTAAACGGACTAACTTAATTCAACAGAGGTCCAGCTGGTTGATTCCAGCAGTGTCACAGTTAGTGACATGGAGATGACCTGAGTGCAGCTGATGTGTGTCAGCGATTGTAGTATAAAACAGCTGTGTCTGGAAGGCCCAGTCTCTGGTTCATCAGTATTCCTGCTACAGTTGCAACACAAGGACAAAAGAACACTCAGGGCAAACCATAGAAAAGATCATTGAAAAGCAGAAGTCAGGAGATTCTACAAAAAGATTTCCAAATCACTGGACATCAAACGGAGTTCAGTCAAATCACCATTAAGAAGTGGAAGGAGTATGACACGTGTCTAAATCTGCCTAGAGCTGGACGTCCTCACAAACTGAGTGACCCAGCAAGAAGAAGACTGGTGAGGGAGGACACCAAGACACCTACGACCACTCTGAAGGAGTTAAAAGCTTCAGTGGCTCAGATGGGAGAGACTGTACATACAACAACTGTTGCCCAGGTTCTTCACCAGTTGAAGCTGTATGGGAGAGTGGCAAAGAGAAAACCACTGTCGCCTGGAATTCACCCAAAGGCATATGGGAGACTCCAAAGTCAATTGGAAGAAGGTTCTTTGGTTTGATGAGACAAAAATTGAAACACTATGTTTGGTGAACACCGATCACCACAAACACTAAATCTCCACTGTGAAGCATGGTGGTGGCAGCATCATGTTCTGGCGATGTTTCTGAGCAGCAGGACCTGAAAGGCTTGTAAAGGTAGAGGGGAACATCTACAGGAACAAGTACTCACGTATAATTTGACTCAATCTGCAATAGAACGACGCCTTAGAAGAAGATTTATTTTCCAGCAAGACAACGACCCCAAGCAGACAGCAAAAGCTACATAGAAATGGTTCAAACACAACAAGATGAAGGTTCTGGATTGGCCATGTCAAAGCCCAGATCTCAATCCAATTGAGAATTTGTGGCTGGAATTGAAAAGAGCTTTTCATGCCTGATCCCTGAGCAACCTTTTTTCAAACTCAACTTTATTATCAATTCTGCTGTATGTAAAGAATCAAAATGCCGTGCCCCTCGACCCATGGTGTTTAGCTAAAGCAAGAAGAACTAAGTAAATAAAATGATGTAGTAAATAAGTAAAAGTAATTAAATAGATAAAGCTGAGGTAAAAGTATACATAAATTCCAATATACTTCTATATACATATATTTATATTCACATATACATACATATATGCATGAATACCTGATGGAGCTTGAGCTATTTTACAAGGAAGAATGTAGAAAAATGTCAGTGTCCAGATGTCCAGCCTGACTGAGACATGTCCACACAGACTCAGCGCTGTGATTGCAGCCAAAGGTACGTACTGACCTAAAGGGGCTGAATATTTACGCAAACATTTATTTTACCTTGTATATTTTTGTTTAACTGACACTAGTTTGTGAAACTGTTTTCACTTTGAGATGAAAAAAAGCTTTTATTTTTTCAAATTCTTGTCAAAAAAAAGCCAAATTACATTGACCGTTAATTAAATGTTTTAAGCAATAAAAGAGTGAAATGTCCAAAGGGGGTGAATACTTTTTATAGGCGTTGTATCCTGTGATTACCACAGAACTGTTCTGTTTCCATACAGTTATATACTTTTGCGAATTGCAGGGTTTTGTTTCCACAGTAAGTGTTTTCATACTTACAGTCTACATGTTTTGTTCTGTAGAGATTTTCATTTTTTCCTTTCACTGTGACTGCAGCTTAATGCTTTATGTGACCAGGAGGAAAGACACTTCACCTCACAGCTCATGGCTATGTTAGTGCCTTTCTTTCTAAAATAGAATATATAACATTCTGCTCTTGAAATCAGCATCTGCATTCATCTTTGATACATATCAGTCAGTTATTCAAAGAAAAATAATAGTATATTGTAGTGTGAAAACAAAACACACTACTATCTACTAAAGTCATGTCTGTATGTTTATAGACAATGACACCACTTTTTGACTCTCTACACCACCGCAGTGATTTGAAAACAGTCAAGATGCGACTGAAGTGCAGACTTTACAAAAGTGCATTATAACTGTCATTTTTGTACACACTGTCATGTTGGTGGTATTCATTCATATTCGGTATTCAGATGTTGAATCAAGAAACTCTTTCTAGGCTACAAAGGAAATAAGGAGTTAAGGAGGGAGGAATTCAAGTGCTTGAAGGAATTCATGTGTTAAGGTATGCAGTGTTTTCTCTGCCACTAGATGGAGATGGAGGCATGAGGTATTCAAAGCAGAGAGGCATTGAAAGAAGTGAGTCTGCACTCGTGACAGGGTCTCACAGCAGCCAGAGTGCATATAGCTAGATGTGTGTGTGTGTGTGTGTGTGAGAGAGAGAGAGAGAGAGAGAGAGAGAGAGAGAGAGAGCGACATACGTTGAGTACAGTAGAGTCCTGTCCATCCAGGGCTGCAGTTACACTCTCCGTCTGTGGCACTGCACTGAGCTCCGTTGTGACAGTTACATGTGTGGATGCAGTCAGGGCCCCATGAGCCCTGAGGACACGCTGCCAAAAACACACACAGAAAATGTAAGGAAGGACATAAAAACATACAACACCTGGAGTATGCAATAATAGTGGGGGCAGTAGTGGCTCAGCGCGTCGGACGACATGTCTGGGAACCAGAGGGTTGCTGAGGGCCACCGGCTCAAGATACGCCAGTTCAAGACCTTGCCTTGGACCATATGTGTGGAGGTGGACTGGTGGCCAGAGAGGTGCTTCTGGCCTCCATCTCTCCTTACTTGATTCATGGAAGATGTCAGTTGCCTTCTAACACTTAAATAAAATATATTATACCCCTATAAAAACTTTAAAGTGGGCACAATCTCTTAAAATGTCGCCAAACTGAAGGCCAGACGTGACATACATCAGGGATGCTCTGTGCCTTCATTAGCTTTACAAGTGATTGACTGACTGTGGTAGCTCAGTTCAATGTAAGACGGATAATTAATGTCAAAGCAATGGCAGTAATTGCCTTTAGGGATTTTTTTCTTCAGTTGTCTCTTACTGATCAACTGACGTACAAGGAGTGAATAATAAAATGCAGAAAATTTCGGCTGTTCTTTCTAAAGGAAAGAACTGAGGTCAATAAATGCTAAGGTGTGAATGCATCCCTATGTGTTGCCTCTTACATTTGGAGCAGTCCTCGCCGATCCATCCAGGGTAGCACTGACAGGAGCCATCGATGGGGTTACAAGTGCCATTATTGGTGCACAAGCAGGTCTCAGCGCAGGCTTTACCAAACCTTCCACTGGGACACACTGTGGAGGTACATGCACACACACAAACAGTACAGCTGCATGAAGACAAGGCAGCAAGTTAAAAGCAATATTCTGCACTCATAGTATTCTACCAGCATATAAACAGTGCAAACATTTCCAGATATTTAGAGAGCCTTCTAGTATTTTTTGGTATAAATTAATGGTTTTTAAAACAGTTTGATAGACAGCAAGAAATTAGGGTAAATAATGGTAACTGGTGTGCATCAAAGATCCTGTAACAATTCATAATCAAGCTGGTTGCTCAGCTTTTATCCAAATGTTGTGAATTCAAGGATGACAAACGTCAGAATGATCTCCTGTTCAATCAGAAGAAATGTCTACATTGTCTTCAAAAAATTAATTTCATGTCTTTGCCATTAAATAAAGTGGAAGTTTGGTGGATTTCCATGCTGGATAAAATGGCAACACCTGTAGTCTGTACTAACGGGTGGTACAAATGCAGTTTATCAATACTTTTAATAAAGAAGTCAGGAAACAGCTGGTCTTTTCCCCCCTTATTCTGTGACCAAATGTGATCTGATTTTTGCCCCCAACCCTCTCAACTAAATATGATAAGCTCTGACCAAAAAGGCAATGGCCAAAATACCAATGATAGCCTATATATCATTAGGTGACCTCATGGCGGCTATTTTCATTTTTTATGCACTTCAGGAATGAGAGTTACTGTATTACAGTCAAAGCTAAGCAGCAGAAACTCAGAAGCCGTGTTGCAACAAGCAAACGTCCTACCAACAGCAAGACCCGAAGGCTGCAGTGGAATTCGAAAATACAAGGACATTTTTTAAAAATCTGGGATGAAGCCAAGGACTGTAGTGAGCAAAGCTCTGCACATATAAGAACGAGAGGCCTTTAACAGTATGACTGAAAACCAAAGTGTAGAAATTACAGGAAGTGGCCCTGACCCTTCCAGCCCCACATGCTAAGGTCACAGCATAAAACAGTTTAACACATTCAAAAAATGACCAAAAAAAAAAAAAAAAAAAAAAAAACAATAGTCTT
>VUQH01091250.1:0-14136 GCA_015106775.1 Etroplus canarensis
TTGATTTATGAATTTAAATTGATAAGATGATTGATGGATGATTTACAAACGAGATTGGATTGAATATATGATGATTTTTATGCTGATGCTTGGCCCTTGCTAAATTACTCAATAAATTTATATTCCTGCATTTAAAGTATCGATTCTGACTATTCACTAACTCTTCTCAGCCATGTAAATGCTAAGTTTGAGTGTGAGTGAGATAAACCCAAAGGTTCTGAAAAGTTATTCTAGTTGAGAGTCCACCTACAAAAACAGCCCCTTAGGACGAAGTTATCCTCGTCTTTAAAACCTTAACTCGGCCGTTTGACCAAGTGCCAGGGATTCATAGAAGGGAGCTGCTGGTCCGCCGTGCTCGATCGTGCCACCGGCCTGAATAGGCTACCAGGTAGGGTGGAAGATTGGGGGAAGCAGGGTAGACGTCGGAAGTTATAGCAGTTAGAGAGGCCGAGCGAGTCCCTTATCACCAGCTTAAAAGTACTCTAGGTAATCTGATAGGGTAATACTCTTCAGACCAGGAGACCTGACCCGTTAGATGGAGAGCTGGATCAGTACTGGACCCTCAGAGGGTTAGTACCCCCCCGGAATCTCGACAAAAGAAACTCAAACACTTTGGCCACATCATCTGTTAGTTTGTTCCGTAGAGCGTTACTGGAGGGAACATTGAAAGTCAAAAGTGGAAGAAGAAGACCAAGAACATCATGGTTCACAAACATCACTCAGTGGACAGGCACGAAGTACCCTAAAGCAGTTAGATCAGCACACCGTCGTGACAACTGCCCTCAGCTGCAGGACAGAACCTGATGATGAATGGCTTCCTGTGTAAATATCAGTCTCTCACATTGTTGTGGGTGAATTTTGGCCCAGTCTTCTTAACAACATTGCTTCAGTTCGTTGAGGCATTCAATCCCACCACAGATTTCCAATGCGGTTGAGGTCTGGATTTTGACTGGGCCATATCAACACCTTTTCTTTTTCAGCCGTTCTGTTGAAGATTTGCTGCTGTGTTTGGGATGATTGCCCTGTTGCATGAGCCAGCTTGGGCCAAGCCCTTGGAATACTTTGGTATACAGAGGAGTTCATGGTGAACTTAATAACTGCAAGGTGCCCAGGTCCTGTGTGTCATGTTTTGCACCACAGTAGACCCAAATGCAGACTTCTGGGCAGACAGGTAACAATCCAAAAAGGTAACAGAACGGAATCAGGAACATTCAAAAACAACTAAGAACAAGGAACACACGAAGGACGCAGGAATATCCATCTATGATGTAATCAGGGAGCAGAACACAGAAGGGTAACGAGACACACATGACAACGATCAGGACAAAGCACCAGGGGAGGAAGTAAAAACCAGACACAAGGCATAAGACGAAAAGGCTATCAAAATAAAACAGGATGTAAATAAATAAATATAAAGCTAAAAACACAAAGACATGAAACTGAAAAGGAATAGAACAAAGGATGATGGGACAGAGGAGACAAAATTAACCAACAATAATCTAAGATCAGGAAGAGGGGAAAGAACTGAGATTCACCAAGAACTTAGACTCATAATACTAAAGAATGAATGACCATCAAAACTTAACAATTAACATTACTAAGAAACTCAAAACCACCATCAGAATATAGCAGAATTCAAAACTCAACAAACCCAGGGACCACGACACTGTGGCTGCAAAACAAGCCCAAATCTTCAGCCTTCCACCACTGTGCTGACAGTTGCTATGAGGTGCTGATATGCTAGGTTTGGTGCTGTGCATTATGGCCTGGTCTGTTTGAAGAGTATTCTTCCAGAGGTCTTGTGTTTGTTTAGATGCAGCCTTGCAAAGTTTAAGCCGTACTGCCATGTTCTGTTCAGAGAGAAGAGGCTTTCTCCTGCTAACCTCTTCCAAACAAGCCATGGTTTGTAAAACTCCATTTTCACTTTGACATTTTTTGCAAAATCTTGTCAAAAAAGCCAAATTATATTGACCATGATTTCATTCATTAAAGCAATGAAAGGGTGAAACATCCAAGGGGGTGAATACTTTTTTAAAGGTATTGTATCTAAACCGACCACAAGGGGCTACAAGCCAGTGTACTCCTAGTGCTGGTCCAAAGTTCAGGTAAATAAGGAGGGTTGTGTCAGGAAGGGCATCCAGTGTAAAATTAAATATGCTGATTTCCATAGTGGACCAGTCGAGGCCCAGGTTAACGACGACAGCCTCCTGGTGCCGTTGTATGCTAGTTATCGCTCTCATGGAAAACTGGACCAGTTTGAAAGAGTAATTTGAACACCAATACTTAATATATTCTCTTCTTATAAATGCGTAAATTACAAAGACCTTGCTAATTCTGACCAGTCCCGTGACTGTTACAACGATAACTGATCCCAGGGCTGTGCAGCAGAGCTGATGTGATTGAAGCTGAGATGTAAATATCCCTGGATGTTTGTCAGATCGCTGCAAGAAAAACTCTTTCATGCTGTTCCAGCTCTGGCAGCCCAACCCCGCATGCTGTATGCAGGGGACCTATTCTGCTTTTCCTTATTTTCTGTCATATGTACAGTGGTGGGTATTCATATTAACTGTGACCAAATTTAAAATTATCAGGTCAGTAAGTTTATAGGTAATCCCTGCGAGCCAAATACTGCTGCAGTGTACTCTAAAAACTTCATTTCACACAGTTTTTTTAAAACTCTTCCATCTGTTTGATCCCACTAAAACTAATACTTTGTTAAAGCACGTTTTGCTTTAATTCCAGCCTTCAGTCTTTTTGGGCGGGAGATATCAGCATGGCACATATTGACTTGGTAATAGTTGCCCACTCTTTGTTGCCAAAGTGCTCCAGATCTGTCAGATTGTGAGGACATCTCTTGTGCACAGCCCTCTTCAGGTCACCCCACAGATTTTCAGTTGGATTGAGGTCTGAGCTGTGGCTGGGTCATTCCAGTGTCTTCCTTTTCTTCTGGTGAAGCCATTTTTTGTCTGTTTGGATGTATGCTTGGGGTCATTGTGATAAAAGGTAAAATTCTTCTTCAGCTTTCTTGAAGACATCTGAAGGTTTCGGGTCAAAAGTGACTGGTGGAACTGTTCATAAGTCTCTCCACTTTGACTAAAGCCTCAGTTCCAGATGAAGGAAAACAAGCCCAAAGCATGATGATACCACCACCGTGCTTCACTGTGGCTGTGGTGTTCTTCTTATAAAGCACAGTTTTGTTCTTGGTGCCAAACATACCTTTTGGAATTGTGACCAAAAAGTTCAGCCTTGGTTTCATCAGACTATAACACATTTTCCCACATGCTTTTATTGGAAGACCTAATTTATTTGTTTTTTTTTTGCAAAATTCAGCCGGGCCTGGATGTTTATCTTCTTGTTTAACATCTTGTGACTCTACCCCATAGTCCAGCCATACGGAGAATACAGGAGATTGTTGTCACATGGTCTGCACAACCAGTACTTGGCCTCTTGGCAGCCTCCCTGACCAGTTTTCATCTGGTCTTTTCATCAGTTTTGGAGGAACGTCCAGTTCTCAGTAACACCACTGTGGTTCCATACGTTCTCCACTTCTTGATGGCTGTCTTCACCCATGGTAGATGTAATGCTGTGGGAATGTTTTGCCCCCTTCTCCTGACTGATACCTTTGAACAATAAGATCTTTGATGCTTTGTCAGCTCTCTGTGAACCATGGCTTTTACTGTAGGAGGGAACTGAGTCATTGTCAGGAAAATCCTATGAAGGCAGCTGAACTTTGTTAATCAGAGTCACCTGATGGCAGGTGTGTACCCAAACACACTGAACGCTGGGATTAAAGCAAAAGTTGTTTCAACAAAGTGTTAGTTTTATGGTGTGCACAATAATGCAACCAGCTTATTGTAGATTTTGTTCATATATACAGATTTTTTTCCATTAATTTTACAGGTTTTAGTCAAGCAAATGGAAGTCAACACAGAGTAAATCTTTATCACAGGCTGAAGTATTTGTAAAAGCAATCCACCAGGACCAAACAGACACCCAGACAAAGACTGAGGGAGACAGAGGATATATAACACACAGACTAATGACAAACGAGGAACAGGAGGGAGAGGCTCACAGGTGGCAACAATGAAGGAATCAGGGAGACAGGAAGTCAAAAAAGGTGAGACATCACCAAAATAAAACAGGAAGTGAGAACTAGGAGTGCAGACAAGGCAGAATTTAACAGAAGAATAAGAACACGGGAGGACGACACCGAGGAGACAGAGAAATGAATAAATGGCAAAACACAAACAGAGGCTCGAAATAAAATGTAACAAGAGCAGAAGTCCTAAATATTAACTGATGGGTCCCAAACAATACAAAGGCAAACTTTAACACAAAAACATCACAAAAACTCAAGGACTGTGACAGTTACAGGTCACATTAAAGGTGGAAATGATTCATGGTGGTCTCATTCTTTTACATAAGAAAAACCTGGTATGTTCAGGTACAACTTAATCTAACACACCTTCTGCCACAGTTTACATTTTTAGGACCCAAATGCAGAACATAAAACCAGGACCAGAATCCAAACAGCCGTCGGAGAAGCTCAGAAAGACTAAGGAAAGGCAGACTGGGAAGAGGAGGGGATCCAGGCGTGGGTGAAAGTGGTGATTCTACAGAATCTGTGCCGTTTGTGGCTCAGAGGTGTGGAAAAAAATATATTAAGCTTTAAAAGGTTTTTTTTTAATGTGATGTAAAAGTGATTTTTACACTTTATAGAAAACACGTTTCTCATCTTAACTTCCAAATGTTAGACAATATTTTTGCAGTATTTTATGAAAAATGTCACTTTAATTCAACCCTGTCAGTTTTTTAAAATGAATTTATCAATGTTTACAATAAGCTTCTGATCATATTCTTGAATCACCTCGCAGTTTAGATGTTTTTTAATTTTCAAAAAGGAAATATAGCCTCCACCATCCATTGCAGGTTATGATGAAATAATTTGTCAGCCAGCTCGGCCTTTTTACTTGAAGGGAGTCAGAATGTCAGAGTTTCTGTTTGCATTACATAAAGGCAGGAATGTGCAGATCTCGACTAAACATTCAGGGTTAAGTCTCAAAGGAGAGCTGCAGGAACTGAAACTTTGGTGCAGTGGTCCCTGCTTTGAGCAGAACACGTGCTTTTTTTCCAGCATTAAATAATGAACCAAACAGCTGTAAATCCCCTAACAAACCTTCCTAAATCATATTTTTATTACTCATTTAAACAGTCCAAATTTTACACTGTGAGAACGAAACTCCTACAGATGCACCTGCAATAATTTACAAAACTGTTGCTCGTCAGTAAATTCTGACAGCGGCGTTTGAACTTTCAGGAGGGTTTGGCACTGTTGCAAACTGACTGAGGTGCGGCTGGAAGCATGTTCACCACAGAACCTTCACAGAAATGCACCAGTCAGTCCTTCAAAAGTGAATAGATAATCTATGTTTTCTATGTTTTCCTTAGGAGGAGGCAGGAAATGCGGTCAGAATGTGAGGCGCTGCAAGGACACCCGCTGAAGTGTCGCTCATTCAAAGGAATGAGAATAAATCATGTTCTGAATGTTGATGTAAGATTTCCCCACTCAGGGTGGGGTCTCCGCCTGCCTGGCGGCTCCATTTTAATAGATGAAAACATTAGTATTGGCTTGGGGGCAGCACGGTGGTGCAGTGGTTAACACCGTCACCTCACAGCAAGAAGGCGTGCGTTTGAATCCAGCAGCTGGCCAGCTAAGACCCTTCTGTGTGGACGTTGTTCTCCCTGTGCTTGCGTGGGTTCTCTCCGGGTGCTCCAGCTGCCTCCCACAGTCCAAAGACACGTAACCGGTGATTTTAACTTGACTGTACGTGTGAGTGGTTGTCCACCTGGCGACCTGTCCAGGGTCTACCCCTCCTTTCCCCCCCATGACAGCTGGGAGAGGCTCCAGCGCCCCCTGTGACCCTGAACTGGATAAGCAGAAGACAATGGCTGGACGGTTTTGCTTTTATAGGTGAGTTTGTGCTTCTTGTGCCACTGAAAACTCTTTAAATGGGTCATACCATCATCACAAGACTTCTTATGGGTGATGTTGGTTAAAACAGGTAAAAAATACAGGTGATTTAAAGAGACAGAGCTAAAGTGTTTATTAGGGTCTCCACAGCTGAGTTTGTGTTTTAATATTTCAAAGCATAAATATCAGAGTCAGAGGTTTTTCCTTTCATTCCAGGAATCAGCGCTTTCATACGTGAGGTGGTTCAGAACTTCTTGTATTCAGCGTTGCAGCATCTTAGACGTCTATGACCCCGATTCCTCCAGCAGCCCCGGAGTGAGTAATCTGAAGCCTGAAACCTGCAGGAAGGTGATGAGATCAGAGGCGCTTCCACAGGCAGAATTAACCTTAGAGCGGTCACACCTGAAGACACGTCGAGCCTAGAAGCCCTCTGACAGGGGAGCAACAGACCTGAGGCCTTTTTAGGGGGCGCTGTCCAAGACGGTTTGAATGGGATTTCAGGAATTAATCTAAAAGTATTTTTACAAAGTGTAGTATAGAAAACAGGATTCAATCCGCAGAGGAGTTTTCATTATAAAACTCTTGAATAATAAAGCGTGGCACAGTGGAGCAGTGGTCTCACAGCAAGAAGGCTGTGGGTTTGAATCCACCAGGGTTCCCTCCCACAGTCTGAAGATCGTTAGGTTATAACTGGTGATTCTAAACTGCCAGGTGTGAATGTAAGCATGAATGGATGCCTTTCTGTGTTGGCCCTCTGATAAACATGTGACCTGTCCTGGGTGTACCCCTAATTGGCTGGGATAGGCTCCTCCCCCACCACAACCCTGAACTGAACCAGCGACTGGGAAATTAATCATAATTATAATTAAAAACAAGGGCAGTTCATCTTTTTGTTGTTAAACTTGCGAGTCAAAAGCTTTCACCATATTTTCATTACCATATGCAGTCCTGTGGAAAAACTAAGTACACCCTCACTGCTTCCATAGGTATTGCATAAGAGGGTCAGTATCAGCCAGTATGAGGACCTCTATAGAAGCTGCTGCTCCGGAGCATTCAGGTGTGTTTTATCACAATGCCGCAGTCTTCCCAGGAGTGGACATCCCAGCAAATTCAGCCCAAGGTCAGACTGTGCAATGCTCTGAGAAACTGCAACAAACCCAAGATTTGCTAAGATGCATCTGAACAAAGCACAAGACTTCTGGAACAATGTCCTTTGGACAGACCAGACTAAAGAGGACATCTCAGCATATCAGCACAAACACCTCATAGCAACTGTCAGCACGGTGGTGGAGGGCTGATGATGTGGGCTTGTTCGGCAGCCACAGGACCTGGGCATCTTGGAGTTAATGAGTCCACCATGAACTCCTCTGTATACCAAAGTATTCTAGAGTCAGATGTGAGGACATCTGTCCCACAGCTAAAGTTTGGTCCCAACAGAACAATGATCCCAAGCACAGCAGTAAACCAACAGAACGGCTGAAAAAGAAAAGAATCAAGGTGTTGCAATGACCCAGTCAAAGTCCAGACCTCAACCCCACTGAATTATTGTGGTGGGACCTTCAGAGAACTGTGTATAAACAAATTCCCACCAACCTCCATGAACTGAAGCAGCGCTCTTATGAAGAGTTGGCCAAAATTCCTTCACAACCATGTGAGAGACTGAAAGTCACACAGAAAATCTTTATTACTGCTAAAGATGGTTCTAACAGTTCCTGAATCAAGGGGTGACCTCAAACACACAAACTTTAGTCTTAGAAGGATTTAAAACACTGATCAGAGCATCTCTCTGCATTCTTATCAACCCAGCAGCTTATTTCACTCAGGATGTCGCAGATTTAACTGAACATGAAGGTAAATGAAACATAACCTGAGCAGCATAACATGAAAAGCTATAATTCTGCATAAAACAGCAAGCATTCACATTTCACCAACATCGCTGTGCATTGCCATAACATGAACTTTCCAGTCACGCCCACTCGGGGCAGCCTGACATGATGACAGATGCACAAAATCCTTTTAAACTATTGAAATAAGCACAATGAGAATGACACCTTATCAGTTGCTCAGAAGGGCATAAACTGCTACAGGAACTCGGTCTTCAAGATACAAGTTTTTTCTTTAAGATTAAGTTGGTATGATTTTATCAGATACATCATTGTGAGCTTTAGCATTTACAGAGTTTTAGATAGTGACAGTTGGTGAGAGGTCTGGACTGCAGGCGGGCCAGTCCAGCACCCGGACTCTTCTGCTGTGAAGCCATGCTGTTGGAATAGCTGCAGTATGTGGTTTAGCATTGTCGTGCTGAAACAGACGTGGTCTGGAGGGGAGCAGATGTTGCTGTAAAACCTGTATCTACCTTTCAGCATTGATGGAGCCTTTCCAGTCACGTCTGTTTGTAACGCAGTGCTGCCTGAGGGCCTGAACATCACCAGCATCCAATATGTACCGTTTATGATTTGAATGTTAATCTTTGCAGTTTTACCTCAAGGAACATTATTGTGAAATTGCTCCACAGTTTGTGGCAGATTGCTCAACCTCTGCCCATTTTCACTTCTGAGAGACTCTGCCTGTCTAAGGTGCTCTTTTTATACCCGGTCACATTACTGGCCTGTCGCTGATTAACTGCATTAGTTTCCACATGTTCCTCCAGATGTTTGTTAGCAGCAGTTTTACTTTTCCAGCCTTTTGTCATCCTGACCCAACTTTGAGACATGTTGCTGTCATCAAATTCAATACAAGTGAGTATTTTTCATTAAACAATATAAGTCTCATTTTTGACATCTGATATGTTTTCTATGTTCATCGGTAAATAAAATATTGGTTTATGGGCTTTATAAATCACTGTGTTGTTCTTTGTTGACATTTTACACACTGCCCTAATCTTTTTGGAACTGCGGTTGTATTTCTAATTTTAGCCTGCAGTTGTACATGTAAAATTTAATATTCCGTTCTTTCACGTCAGACTCACCTTTGAAACATCTCCGTGTGCGTTATGACTTGATTGCATCTATGTTCTCTTCCTTTGTAAAGAATATGATGCTGCTGTGGGCATGCTCGTCCACGCTGTGAGCTGCACTCTGAATAAAACACTTAATGAAGCCCTGGGCTGATTAAGAGTGTGTGCATCTTTTTATGCGTGTGAACAAATTTTACTTTCAAACCTATCGCAGAGAACAATTTGACATTTATTCTCAGTTGAGGATGTGGGTCACACTGTTGATGGAATTAGGTGGAGGGTAGGGTAAGAGGTTAGGCATCCAGTCATGGGAATTAGAATCAGGAGGAGTCTCCTCACAGCTGTGGAAAGCTGTGTGTGTGTGTGTGTGTGTGTGTGTGTGTGTGTACCTACCGTGGATGAGGCTGCAGAGCATCAGGACGTGCAGAGTGAAGATCCGAGCTTCCATCACCAGCAGCTGCGAGTCTCAGAGATGAGAAGCTGATCAGAGTTCCTCCTGAACCGAAGGCAAATACAGAGAGAGAGAGAGAGAGAGAGAGAGAGAGAGAGAGAGTCAGTGGAGGATTTGCTCAGAGAGGAGATGGGGATGCTCCTCCCCCCCCAAAAAAGATTCAGCAGCTGGAGAGGAGAGAGAGAGAGAGAGAGAGAGAGAGATCTGTGATAGTGTGTACACTTACATTACTGTGCAAAAGTCTTGAGCCAGCCCCTGTTTTTTTTTTGTATTTTGACTTTCTTCTCATTTTGAAAGCAGTTTTCTGCAGTAGTTCTCCAGGCTTTCTGAAGCACTTGGACTGTGTTGGACTGCTTTTTCACTCATGTTCAGTCCAGTCCTGGTACCTGATCATAGTCACAGGAAGGCGTTTTGTTTGTTAAGCCACTTAACTCTGACCTGTGAATCATTCTATCATTAAAACATGCTCCTAAGAAAGTAGTGAACCAGTGTTGTGTTGACACATAACAGAAAACTTAGCAAAAAACTGTTGCAAATTGTATCTTTATGCACTTTGGTACTGGTGCACTCTCACAAAAACACATTATTTATCCTCATTTCTATAGCTGAATCCATGAAAAATGCCAAAGATAACTGTTCAACAGGTAAAAAAAAATGTTCTTTGTACCAACAAGAAGATTCCCAAAGAGGTATTAGCTGGAAACTTGGCATCTCGCAGCATGGTGTGCAGCGTGTCCTTAAAATATTGGAAGAAACTGGACAAGTGGAGGACAGAAGGAGAAGTGACAGGCCTGATAAACGATCTACATGGGTGGTTCAGGAGGGATGGGAGTTAAAAATTAAAAACGACTACTCTAGTAGAGCTAGAAATGACAAACAGGTCCACTTTAAGTTCGAGACCAAAGACTTGGTTTAAAGTTAGGCTAAGGTTAGATTTAGAAGTAGGCTTGGGCTTCAGGAAATTAAAATATAATGCACCAGGAAGTGTTCAGACAGCTTTACACCTCCCATGTTATTATATTGCTGCCTAGTTAAAGTATTCAAATTTCCCCCATCTATCCAGCAGGTTTTCCTCAGTCACGCAGCTGAATTGTAGCGTCTCTGCTCTGCAGTTTATCACTCAGCTTTCACACCTCACTGAAACCAACTCTCAGGGACTAACAGCCTGAGGTCAGGAGAAAGCTTCACCTCCAGAGCCCATTCAGTTTACAGCTGTCTGCACCTCCATCACATAAATAGAAACTGAGGACACCTGATCAAAGGAACACTCTGGTGTCAAAGCTGCTCATGTGGAAGAACAAATATGGTCTCCAAGACTCCCCAGCACAGCCGCTTCGATTTCAAGTTCCTCAGGAAAAGACAAACGCATCATGTGCTGAGAGATGTGAAAATAATATTCTCAAAACTGTTGTACTGAATATTTAAATGAGGAAGATTTGTAAAGCTTGTTCTTTTTAAACACTTCAGAGCTGATTTTTCTCATTAGTCTCCAGAGACTCATGTGGCTGACACTCTTCACACTCACTCCTGGTGATCTGGGAGTTCTGTCTTTTACAGCAGGACGTAACAAATATAACAGTACAACTTTAACTTAATGTCATTTTTCAGTTGAGAATGTGAGTCATGCAAAGCTGCTCCGCCAGAGTCCGAGAACATAAATATGGATCTAAAAGTGACACACTGGTGATGACCCTATCCTTAAATCTACCTAACACTATGTTTTGAAGAAAAGCAAAAAGGACTTGTCCCTATAGCCAGATTGTCTCTGATCCCAACAAAGCACCTGTACAGGACCTTCTGTGGGTGGTGGGCCCATGCAGCACCTTCTGGCTGGGCCTGATCACTGTGCACTCTCTGTCAAGAACACCACCCTGGTTTGGCTCCAGAATGAGACCTTGGTAACTCCATCCTAGGCAGGGTAACCATGTCCCTTTTTCATTCATCCATCTTCTGCCACTTTCTTGAGTCTGTCTCCTCAGCTACCTCCTGCAGCTCTTCTAGGGGGACACTAAGGCATTCCCAGACAGCCAAGCGATGCAGTCTCTTCTTGGTGTCATGGGTCTGCCCCATGTCCTCCTTCAGGACACATCCTGGTCAAAACCTTGAACCACCTCAGCCTGGTTCTTTTGATTTAGAGGAGCATTGGCTCTACTCTGAGCCTGAATGACACCCTTCAAAGGAAACTCATTTCCACCCCTCATTCTTCTGGTCACTACCTGAAGGTCGCAACCGTAGGTAAGGATTTCTTTCTCTTCACCACATCACATCATCGTATCCACATCACTACACATGCCACACCAATTCATCTATCAATGTCCCAATCCCACCTACTCTCTTAAGAACGAGACCCTTAATACTTAAAATCCTCCACTTGGGGCAGCAATTCACTCCTAATCCAGAGTAGGTACTCCACCTTTGTCCAGCTGAGGACCATAGCTTCAGTCTAGGAAGTGTCATTTTGAATCCCTTTTAGAATCAGTTGTAATCTTCCCTAGTGCAAGTTAAAGGTCATCATTCAATGAAACCAACAGAACCACATCATCTGCTAAAAGCAGACGAGATCCCGAGAAACGAATCTGACACCCTCCACACTCTTGGCTGTGCCAAGAAATGCTATCTTTAAAATTTCTGGACAGAATAAGTGAGAAAGAGCAGCCCAACACTCATCAGAAACGAGTCTGACTTACCTTAGGTAAATCATCAAATCACTCCTTGTCAGTAGATATTAGAAGCCAGAAGAATTTGACACAACAGTAGCATTTATTGCTCTGTGTCAAGAGTGTTTTGGAGCGATCATGTCAGCATTGTAATGAGGTTCACCAAGATCTTAGGTTTCTCCAGCTAAATCAAGCATTGTCTTTTAATTTTATTAAACTGAACTTGCTTGGGTGCAAGTGTTCCCCTGTCCAAATCCCGGAAGAACCCCCAATTCATGTTACATCCCTAGCCCTAGGGTAACTTAGACATAAAATGACTTATGGTCCCCAAGAAAGGGCCAACAGAAAAGTACAGGATGAGTAGGTACAATTTTCCATTTAAAAAGACCATGTACAAGAAGCTCAGAGTGCACAGCACAGGTACCAACTGCTGGCTCATTGTTGCAGAAGAGGTAAGGGAAGGGAAGAGGTGGGTGTCAACTGGAGTTTAAAAGACTGCTCTCCATCCAGTGATCCAATCGGAAGAGAGCAAATTCACAGAATTAGGCAAAGGAGCATCAAACACACAAACCCATACCCTGCTGGGAGGAGAGAGCTGCACACACCTGCGCTCTGTTCAGATGGCCTGAAACTGAACCAGTGGATTTTTAGTGGCACTGCACCGAGAGACTTTCCCATTTCACACATGAACCTTCGGCTGCTTCCTTGTATTCTCCTTAAATGATCCCCACAGCAGACTAATCCACAGTGGTAATTTGGCAGAGGTTTTACACCGGATACCCTTCCTGACACACCCCTCCATGGTGAGAGAGGCTTGTGTCCCCACCTAGAATCGAACCAGGGACTGTCGTAAGGTGAACGTGTAAACCACTACACTACGGGGACACTTCCCACATGATGGAGAAACAAACAAACCTCACAGTTTCGTGTTGTTATCCTGCTGTGCTGAGAATAATTAGACGTGCTGACATTCTCTCGTTTCTCATCTTGGCTGCCAGAATATTTCTTGGAAGAGACTTGGGTGAGTCTCAGGTGACTGACAGCCAGCAGAGCAGAAACACAGACTGTAGCGCAGACATGAGAAACAGGACTCTGGAGAAAAGGGAAGAGAATAAAACAAAGCGACTCCATGCTCCGTGTGACGAATCCTCTTTAACTCTGAAAAGATATTTTCATACTGACGTGAATCAAAGGAAGCAAATTGCTTTTTCTGAAGAGGGAAAACAAGCTCTGATGTTCAATTTCAGACGTTTGGCCTTCACTGAAAGTCATTTTGAAGGTCAAAAGGCCACGAGCTGATTTATTGTCATAAAAACTTAGAATAAACTTAATTTGCGTTGAATCCCTGGTGTAAAGGTTTTCCCCGCTCCGCAGAGCAGGATACAAACTACTGATTAATTTCCTAATGAGGGCTGACTAATTAGTTCGTTTTCTTAATGACTCTACATTAAAGACATTACTGCTGATAAACAGGAGGCTGGCACAGAGAGAAGGGACACTCGGTGTCAAACATTTATTTGTGACGATGATGTTTATTTTTGGTCTGTTTGAGATTTTCCATGTTTCCACTGCTTCAGAGTCCAGTGGCAGCGAGCTGTACACCGCTCCACTGGAACTGTGCTTGGTGATGTAAGGCTTGCATGCAGCTGCTCAGCCATGGAAACCCACACCATGAAGCTCCTGGTTGATGTTAATGACAGAGGAGGTTTGGAGTCAGCAGAGTGTTGGACACTTTTCCACACTATGCTCCTCAGCACTCGGTGACCCCGCTCTGTAACTTTACGTGGTCTGACACTTGGTGGCTGAGTTGCTGTGGTTCCTAAACGCTTCCACTTTGCAATAATCCCACTTCCAGCTGATGGTGGGATATCTAGGAGGGAAGAAATTTCATCAGCTGACTTGTTGCAGTGGTGGCATCCTGTTACAGTACCACGCTGGAATTCAGCGAGCTCTTTAGAACCACCCATTCTTTCAGGCAGACTGCATGGCTAGCTGCTGGGTTTTAATAGGACTGAATCGTCTGGATTCAGACATTCAGAGCTGTGGACCAATATATTTAAAACCTGGATAATGTAATTTTCTCCTTCTAAATACTGACAAA
>VUQH01091256.1:0-13196 GCA_015106775.1 Etroplus canarensis
ACAAAAAAAAAACACTTTAAAACTGTTTGGGGTAAATTAGGCCACAACTGACAGCTGGCATCTGCTTTCAGCAAAAAAACGATTAAAATAAAAGCATCCATATGCTACCTGCACTAAGGGGCAGACTGATAAAGATAGCAACTAGCTAGGCATTAAAGACCTAAAAATGTCCTATAGTTTCTAGTGAGGACCACTACAGAGCTAAATTCCGACGTATTATTGTACTTACATTTGACAGAAAGAGAACGACAAATGGATTTTAATGATGCCGAGCCTCTTCTGAGTATAAATAGCTAGGTGCATGTTTACTATATCAACGTCCAAAATTACAAAACAGTATATTGGTGTTGTGTTGTGAAAAACTGGTTATTACAGGTTTAATCAGCAGCTAGTGTATTATATCTGGCACTGTTCTCACTGTGTGAGGTAGTCTGTGTGCGCACGGCTAATGTGGCTAAATGGGAGCAGGAGCTACTACAAACTACCATAGGTCAGCCTTTCTATAACAGTTTTTACACCTGTGTAAGATAAAAATAAAGGTGAATTTTTGAAGATGGGTGAGTTTCAACCTATGAATGCAGAGCAGGCCTGGATTAATGTAGCAGTGACTGCTCAGTGCTCACTGGCTGGAACTGGCGTGACTGGCTGGAGTGATCAGACTCATCAGTCATCAGAATCAGGATACTTTATTAATCCCAGGGAGGAAAATTGCTTGGTTTACAGAAGCACAATTAAATCTAAAAATGAAAGATAAAAACATATGAGGATAAAAATAATAGAAAGCCTATATGGAAAAAGTGCAATATGTAACATACATGCTCCAAAGCAAATGCCACCATCCTAAGATTTTGTGTTCCCGTTTTGTATGATTTTGATGATGGGTTTGGAGGTTTCTAGATTTTATTACTGTTAATTGTAACTCTCAGTTAATATCTGAGCCTCAGTTCCTTTTGCATCTTCGTTCCAGTCTCCACTGGTGATTTGGTGATTTGATGATTACTAGTTCCCTGTGTCTCCTCGTATCATCCTGTTGTGTTCTTGTGTTTACTTTTACTTCCTGTCTCTCTGGTCCCTTGATTGCTACCACCTGTGATCCCTTCCCTCCTGTTCCTCGTTTGTCATTATTCTATGCATATGTAGTCCTGTCTTTCTATTAGTCTCTATTGTTGCGTCTGTTCTCCTGCCTTCATGTCTCCTAAGTTTCCTCGAGTTCATACCAGCCTTTTGGGTTCCTGTTTAGTGGATTTTACTTTTAATAAAGATTCACACCGAGTTACTTCTGCCTGTCTGCAAGTCTGCAGTTGGGTCTTTTTAAGCACGATCATGACAGTAATACAATACTATTTACAAGATAAGGCAAGAGAAAGTAGTCCAGGTTTCAAGATGGTCCTGATGTATTTTTTTAGCCTGTCTGGCTGAAGAGTCCATGACCTAATGGAGTCTTTCATTCGTCCATCCACATGTCACAAGAATTGCTACTTCAGTATTGGTCAGAATTTAATCAAACTTGATCACTTAATGGGCCTTCATCCACATTGTGCTTAAGGTCAAGGTCATATTTGTCATTTTACAAGCACCTTTTTCACAAGATACTCCTAAGAGTATTGGTCTGGATTGTAATGTTCATAAAATGAGTGTGCTCCTCTACCATTTATACGTAAATGTCATCATTAGGTTTATTTATGGCATAATAATGAATGCCTTTAGCTAGATTAGGTCGGTCACGAACTAGGGTCGTTGTCCTGGATGCGACTGTTCACAAGCCTTCTTGACATCTCAGTGGATTTTAATTCTCACTAGTTTGTCAAACACAGTCAACCAATGACAAGAAAATTCATGACTTGCTTTCTGTATTTCACTCATGACAAGAACCTGTGAACTGTGGGGGATCGTGAGCTGGATGGACTACTGTGTCATTGCTGTTAGGGTTAATGTTTCTGAAATAACCCAGTTCCCTCCTGTTCATTGATCCACATGATAAAAATATAAGCACGAGCCAGATTAATTGATATTTTTGGATCCACAAAGAAGTACTTGACATTATCAGCCTGGATGTGTAATCCTTTTGAATCCCGAGCAAAAGCAGAGGAACTGACAGAAAGACAGACAAACACCTCCTGCTTCTCTTTACAAATTGGTAGCTAGATGATATCTTTGCTGAGTGTAAGTTTTGGTGTCCACTGGGAATGCTTCTGTAGAGCGCTGCTTTTCTTTTCTCTTTTCATTCAGTGGAAAAGACGAGCTGCTGTGTTCCGCTGACAGCGCTGTGAGTTTGGCTTGTTTTTAGCCTTCAGAGCTGAGTGCTAGAAGTTCAAAACCACAACTATGAGCCATAAAAAGTGCATCTCTCGAGCATCTGTTTTGTAATGCTGTCTGAAAAAAAACAGATGCCTGTGTTGACACAGAGGCTAATGGACTAATATTCAGCTTTTGAAGTGGATAATGGTAACAGATTACAGGCCCACTCACTACTGGGGTCTGTGCATGGTGTCCGATGCCCAGCAGTTATATGGCACAGCTACCTCACACTCGTTTTCTCCTTCACGCTCTTCCTCTGTGTTTTGTCTCTTTCTGTCTGTTCTTCCGCCCTCAAACCCTCCAGCCTTTGTGTTTGCTCTCCCTGAGGCGTCCCTCTTTCATTTTGCATCTCTTTGTCTCCATCTGTCTCCCTGCATCCTGGGTTGTTCGGCTCCCTCCTGCTCTGTTTGTCTTTCACTGAAACCCTCAGTTTATTTATTCACTCTTGTTGCATTTTGTATATCAAATGTGTGCTTTTCTTTCCTGTTGCAGTGGTCCTATGGATTCTACCTCACTCATAACCAGGGCCAGACCGGCTTCGAATTCTTTTTCAAGACCAAAGACCTGAAAAAGAAGTGGCTGGAGCAGTTTGGCATGGCCATGTAAGTGTGTATTTTCATGAGCGACCGTGTGATAAGAGTGTCACAGCATCAGAACGCAAAGCGTTGCTAATCCTGTTATTCAAGTCAGACCATTTGATTTATGACGAACATGACACTGTTACACAAAGATGAACAGATGATAATGCGCACTGGCACCAAGTTTTATGCTTAACTGGATAAGTTTAATTAAAACATCAGGTGTCAAACTGCATCAGCTATCAACCTTAACCTGAAATGGATCCAAATTCACCCAAAGTGACAAACTGGTCATCAAAGGGAGCTAGATAGTTTCACTGGTAGAGCGAAGAAAGAAGAATAACTGAGTAGTTATAGCTCAGCTTCTCCATCAACTATACTTTCTCACATACTAGAAAGAGCTATACTGCCTTACCTAAAGTAGAACATTTGTTACTAGAATAAACTTGAAATAGCACACAGCATGTAAACTTTTAATGGGGATAAAACCAAAACCAAGAAGACAATGAAAATTAAAGTTTGTGTTCCGATTCAGTTAATATAATACAGTAATAATAACCTGCATAACACTTATTTTTAAAAAACTCAGTTACAAAGTGCTTCATTGTTTGGAAAAAACATACATTAAAGAAGTGTACATGTCCCAACTTAAAGTACGTTCATAAAGACATTCATACATACTTGCATACAAACAAGTGAACTATAGCAAAATTGAAGAGTGAAATAAGTAAGGACAATTTGACCTATAAAAAAGGCTTAAGGAGGACTGAGAAGCTCATGTGAAGAGTGAGTTCTCTATGGGAGAAAGTTATTGGGTGACAGTAAAAGTTTGATTTTTGCAAAGTTTCACAGATAAAGGAAATGAGACTGGATGAGCTTTGGGGTTCAAAATCAAATGCTGGTAAAAAAAAAAAAATCATGCAAAAATTCATATTGCTGGTAAAGTCCAGTATAATGACTGAGAAGCTGTTAGGGCTGAACACAAGAACCTGTTTTCCCAGGGTTGAGATGAAGGAAATTTAAAGACATGGTACTTATATAGAACTTTTCTACTCTAACTGGGCACTCAAAGGGCTTTTTACAGCAACCACAGTCATAAAGCCCTAAGCGCTATTTAACTATCATGCTCACATCAGTGGATGCATCAGGAACAGTTTGGGGTTCAGAGTCCAAGGAGGCTTTGGCATGTGGACTAGAGGAGCCGGGAATTGAGCTACCAACCTTCCTGTTGGTAGATGGCCTGTTCTACCTCTTAAGCAACAGTTGCCCTGAAATCCAGGATGTAATAACGGTAAAATGTTTACTGAGGTAAAAGAGGGTGTCTGGTAAGAGGGTGTTGAAATTAATGTTAAGCTGTTAAGGTAGACACAAGGGTAAGGTGTGTAATGAAAACAGAACTGGTGCAAGGACTGAGCCTTTAGGGTCTCCACATAGGAGAGGAGCAGGTGAAGGAATAGAATAGAATAGAATAGAATAGAATAGAATAGAATAGAATAGAATAGAATAGCTGATTTATTGTCATTTGAAACATACACCAGTTAGTGCACACTGGAGTGAAATTTGAGTGCATTGACCCACCATCGGGGTGATACATATAAACATATATATGTATTATTATGAATTCTGAAGTATCTGTTGAGAAGTATGATAAAATCTGCAGTGGCGTACTACCTCTTCTCGTCATATTTTAACACAAGCAGAACCTCATAACATCAATTTCCAACGCATTCAGATGTGCTTTTTGAGTTTTCAGCCTGAGAAAGAACAGAAACCTGTGAAAGTCCTTGATATCACATGACTTCTAACTGACAGAAAATAGTTAAGAGTCCTTCACATTTTATTTAATTGTTGTGCCTGATTTTACCTTCCTGATGTTGACTCCTGCTGAATTCTGCTGAACTGACGTTAAAGGGGGTATCCAGTGCATTACGATATGAAGCCTACGGGTCATGAGCAGGCATCAGAACACGATTAGTTGGGAGTAAGAGCAGGTTGGCAGTAGGGGGCCTGGTGTCAGGCCCCTGAATACAAACCATGAAATAAAGCTGTGATTCCAATAACTAGTATTACGATCAAGGCTTAAGAAGTACACTAGAGTCCCTCTCCTGATACTGGAAAAGAAAAACATTGACGGCAGATACTTAGTCACAGACCAGCTAAGTCAGAGTAGTACATTACAGTCTAGTACGGTGCAGTCCTGTATTATACTTGGCATTTAGTTTTCATATCCAAAGTGGGTTTTCTCCTGGTGATTAGATTGACTGATGTTTACATATACTACATAAATATGTTTATGTCAACGGCGTTGATGCAGACTTTATGTACATATATAAATTATGTGTTTTTAGGGTGCAAAAGACTAACAAAAACTCAGGAAACACATTCCAATCATCAGGTGCTGAATAACATGTGTTTTCAGTATCATTAAATACTTTCAGGGTTTTCCAGTGTTTTTAGATTAAAATCTGATTATAGTTAATCATTGCAGCTTTATATTTTCTCATAGATAGACAGATGGGGCAAGTAATATTGCATCAGGTTGCTGTTTCACTTCTTACAGTGTGTTGACAGCAGGTGGGTTCTCCTGCAGGTGCAACTGCAATTAAAATATAAAAATAAAAACGGGGGCAAAAGAGAACAATAGGATGAAGTCTGCGAAATAACATCTCCAAGATAACAACAGGAAGTGAAGATCAAGATGATGGAGTGTTGTGTGATGTGAAACTGAGAAAACTGGAGCTTTGGTTGATTAACTTTTGCGGCTCAATTAACAAGCTATGAGAATTGAGAGGCGTTGCCAAACAATGAGCCGCTCCCACGGTGATGCTTAATAGATGATCTGTGAACAGTTGTTTTCACACTTGCTGCCTTTATTTCCAAACCACCCAGAATTTGCTGCTTGACTAAGATTTAGCAGCCACAAGGGGTAGAAAGTCACCCGGTCTACATACAGAAAGCAAGGGAATGAAAATTCAACTCAGACCGGTGCTTCAGCAGCACACGGTAAGCGCCCTATCCTTGAAGAAGACTTCAAATGAAGTCACTTTGTAAGTTTATAAGTCTTTAAAATCTGGGGGCTCCCTCTAAGGGCAAGTTTAGACTGCACCAAGATGCACTGGGAATCTTTAAAAACTTCAGTACCGAGTAGATGAACTAGAAGAGGCCTGTTACACACTCAAAGTCAAATTGAAGGAAAATTGAAGCTCAGGGGAGTTTGAGGGATTTTTGTGTAATTAAAATGACACAGTTACACATTAATTTAGTATCGTTTGGTGTCAGTACTGTTTTGCTAAAAGTGTACCCTTTCTTGTCGGTAGTACTCATTTACGACAGTCTTAACATAAAAGCTGATGTTTTGGTTGACCCCAGTACAGAAGAGAGGACACCACTGAGATTCTCTTTTCTTCTGTTTTATCCAGACTTAGCCCCGTTTGTCTTGTTTTCCACTGTTGTCGTCCATCAGTTCAACTACTTATTTAAGTATCAGATTATGTGCTCATTAATTGAAATATTTATGTAAACAGTAATGCTAAAAACAAAGGATGGACTGCACGAATGTAAATATACAGACAGACCTGAACAATTTCTTTCTGTTCTTCTTTGCTTTTTGCTCTCTTCTAGCTCTCTTTTCTTTTCGCCTTCCTCCACACTCGCACACATGCAACCATGTCCCAAGGGGACAAGAACACCTCTTGTGTTCACTTCAAGTAGACCTTGCCTGTCTGCATGCAATTCTCTTCTTCCCACTTCAAAGAACCGTATCAGGGAAATGTTACTGTAGCCATGGAAGACTTTGCTGGCTGCAATTACAAGTGCAAAAATGTTATTTTTTGTGCTTTGAAAATCAACATTTTCATCCAAGAGTGCAGCTGATTGGAAAGTGTAACAGATTAGGCAACAAGCAAAAATTCATTTTCATTCAGTAATTGACTGAAAAGTGGTCATTGTTTATTATAGTTTGATCTTTCCCAATGATCTACATCCATAGCTTAAGGGCTTAGTGTTGAACAAATGTTTGTTATAAATTTAAGCCTCCAGTACTGTTAATAGATCATGTTAACCAAGTTTGAGGCCACTAATTCTTGACTTGTAGGATTTTGATAAGTAGGAAAATGTTTGTATGTTTTGGAAAATGCTTGGATGTGCTGCCTTCAGAACGTCCAAGTGTCAGGTTAAAAGGTTTAACTGATCTACTTACAGTTTCTCTGTGACATATCAGATACACTAAATGGACAAAAGTCACCTACACATTAAACCTCCTGAAGCTTTTATGACATCCTATTCTAAATCTATAGGCATTAACGTAGAGTCGATCCCACCTTTGCAGCCATAACAGCTTCCACTATTCTGGGAAGGATTTTTGCAAGATGTTGGAGTGTGTCTGTGGGAATTTTGCCTGTTCATCCAGAAGAGCATTTGTGAGGTCTGACATTGATGTTGGATGAGAGGGCCTGGCTAAAATTCTCCATTCTAATTCATACCATATGTGTTGGGTGGGCTTGAGGTCAGGGCTCTGTGTGGGCCAGTCAAGTTTTTCCTCACCAACCTCGTCCAAACTTTTGTGGACCTTGCTTTGTGCGCTGGGGCACAGTCCTGCTGGAACAGAAAGGCCCTTTTCCAAACTGTTTCCACAGTCTGAAGCCTGGAATTGTCCAATTTGTCTTGGTAAGCTGAAGAATTAACATTTCCTTTCACTGAAACTAAGGGGCCCAGGCCCAACTCCAGAACAAACCCCTGTAGCGTTATTCCTCCTCCACCAAACTTTGCAGTTGGCACAGTGCAGTCAGGCAGGTAACGTTCTCCTGGCATTTGCCAAACCCAGACTCATGACCATCAGACTACCAGAAAGAAAAGCATGATTTGTCACACCACAGAACACATTTCTACTGCTCCAGAGTCCAATGGCAGTGTGCTTTATACCGCTCCATTCGACGCTTGGCATTGGGTTGGTGATGTAAGGCTTTCATGCAGCTGCTCAGCCATGAGAACCCATGCTCCCAGTCTCCCAGAAGACAGTTTTTGTGCTAAGGTGAATGCCGGGGGAGGTCTGGATCTTTGCAGTTATTGAGTCAGAAGAGCACTGGTGACATTTATGCACTATGTGCCTCAGTACTCAGCAACCCTGCTGTGTAATGTGTAACTCTGCAGTAACACACTCGAATTCATTGAGCTCTATGGAACGACCTATTTTTCACAATTGCTTGTAAAAGCAGACTGCATGGCTAGGGGTTTGATTTTATATCCCTGTGGCAACGGAACTGAATGACACACTTGAATGCAGTGATTAAGAGGTCTGACACAATGCTTTTGTAAATGTAGTGTACCCAAGTGGCTGAATTGATCAAATTTACAGATGGTAAACTGACATTTCCGTGGATCTAATGCTTATTGTGTGTAATGTGTTTTTTAGATCGAACATTCGGCCCGAGAATGCAACCCACAACTTCCATGAATTTCGTATGCACACCTTTGAAAGAATCACCTCCTGCAACTCTTGCCACATGCTGCTGAGGTAAGAGGCTGGTTATTATTCACACAAACACACACACATACACACATACACGCACACACAATACAAGCAGAGCAAAATCCGCTTTGAGGCCATCGGCAAACATAAAGGCTGAGGCGCCGTGGACCCTTTCCCTTCAGAAAACTGTCAGGATTCCTTTGAAAGACCTCCGCTCCTCCTGTTCCTCTCCAGTGTACCCTAACAATCTATTCGTCACTTTGCCTTTGCCCCTCTTCTTCTCTGCACATGTGCCTTGGCTACACAAAGTTCCTTTTGAATTCACTGAATGGTATCGGCACCCAAAGGACTGCGGCTCATGGTCTCTCTCACAGTGGGAACGACTGAGTGGTCTCACCTTCCGAAGAAAAATGTCTGTCACACTTCACCACTTCTTCAAGGCAACGGATGGGGAACGGGGACAAGATTATTGCTCTGTGAATATACAGAGCCAGGCAGTGACTTCCCCAGCAGAATAATAAAAATGTCTGAAGTGCATCTTTTTCTTCTTTAGGACACTGGATTGCATTCTTTATTGTTTCTCAAGTTTTCTTTAAACACTCATTGTTCCTTTGGACAGTTTGGACTATTGTATTGTGGCTATTGTTCCAGAGCTATTCAGTTTTCAGTAGGTGTGCATTTGAATTAAAAGAAACTGAAACACAAATCCAGCTTCTTATCTTACAGTCACTCATACAGTAAGAGAAATCAAGTTTATTCTGTGACTACAGGATGTCATATTATTTTATAAAACTTTTAAGTATTTTCCAGAAGAAAGTTCGGGCTACTTTGTCTTGTGTCCTGCAGTGCTGCTATGTGACTGCATAAGACAGACGTGATTTAAACATGGCTGCCCCAGTACTGGGACAGTACAGGGTATATATGTTTTTCCAATAACCCACCAGCATTTTTCAAAGGTTGGTACCTTCAGTGAAAAGGCCAGAGTTTGAAAAAGAGTTTGAATAATGTCAAGGTTTACGGACTTGTTCCACAAAACTCCTATTTACGCTCAAGTACACAGCACACATAAAACAATTTTAAGTCTGACTTTGGCCTGGTGATGAGGATAAAGAGAATTATTGCATTTCAGAATTCAGTTTGAATATTTTTTTATTTTAAATCCACAGAGCCCTAGGATGTTTATTTAGTCTTACAGTTGTCACAGACTGAAGTTCTTCAGGTGGAAATTTGAAAATGCATGAGACATAAGACAACTTTCTTGGTTCTTTGTCCACTGCAACAAACAAAAATAATGAGGCTAAACAGATGGTTTGGCTTCTCTCAGATCAGTCTTTGCTTTCTACACCGTACACCATATATCAGGAATGCCTTGAGACAAGCGTTCACTTGGACTCAAGGTCATGGATGTACACATTTTAATTCAGTGTATGTAAAGGAAATAGCCCCCACTGTAATTCCTTAGGTTGAATACTAAATTGATGGCAGTAATCTTTGCTTCCCACCTTAAATTTTTGATCGCAGATCGTCTGTGCTGCTGGGTTAAAAATGTAGGTAAAACATCCGCATTGAAGAATTAGTAGCTTCTTTGCAACAGCATTCATTTTCAAAGCTGCAGCTGTGGCTACAACATTGTGTTCTGTCAGAATCAGCCATAGGTAATCATGTGAAAAAGAAAGTGCACCCTGTTTTATTTCTATGGTTTTAGGTATCAAGACATAAAAAAAGAAAAGTGTGAAACATCACACAAGAGAAGCCATGTGTGATAGACTTAAGTACACCCCATGAATCAATAGTTTATGAAGCGTCCTTCGTAGCAATCACTTAAAGTAATTATTTCCTCTCATTTTGTTGCAGAGGAATTTTGACCCACTCTTCTGGGTGTTGCTTCCCTTATTGAGGTTTGCGAGCATTTCTTATGCACAGCTCTCTTAAGGTCCCCACACAGCGTTTCAATTGGGATGAGATCTGGACTTTGACTGGCTAAGTGCACAACTTCTTTTCATATTTAGCTGTTCTGTTATACATTTGCTGATGTACTTTAGATCATTGTCGTGTGCTTTGACTCAAGTTTTCAGCCAAGCTTTAGCTGTCAGACAGATGGCCTCACATTTGCTTCTAGAATACGTATACGCAGTTCGTGGCTGACTGCAGGGTGTTGAGTTTGTGGCGGCGAAAAAAAAGCCCAAATCATCACCCCTCTACCACTGTGCCCGACAGTTGGCATGATGAGTTTGTGCTGATATGCTGTGTTTGGCTTTTGCCAGACGTGGCACTGTGCATCTTGGCCAAACATCTCCACTTTGGTCTTGTCTGTCTGAAGGAGATTGTCCAGAAGTCTTGTAGTTTATATGCAACTTTGCAAATCTGCTGCCATGTTCTTTTAAGAGAGAAGAGACTTTCTGGCAACCCTCTGAAACAAGCCACACTTGTTCAGTCTTTTTCTTATTGTACTGCCATGAACTTTAACATTTAACTTGCAAACTGGGGCCTGTAGAGTCTGAAATGTAGCTTTTGGGATTTGAACAATGCATACGCTGACCTTGGGGTGAATTTGCCAGGACATCCACTCATGAGGAGACAGTGGCATTGTGTTAACATATACCTGATTGCTGCAGACCAGAAAGCTGGCAGAACTTCTGCTTTTATAGAGGGATTGGCTGATGCTCAGTTAATCAAGTGCATTTAATAAGCAGCACCTCAGTACTACTTACCCTCTTAATTCCTATGGAAGAAGTTAGGGTGCACTTAATATTTCATACACATGGTACAATAAGTCACATGTTTTGCTGATCTCAAGTTGTATTGACCTAATTTTGGTTGATATTTTATTATGTCCTGATACTTGTACTTTCTTTTTCACATTACTAAATGTGAACACTGAGAAGGAATCACTGAATAAACAACTTGTCAGAAAGTATTAGCTTCTCTTTTTGTTTTTGTCAGTAAACACACACCGATATTGTAGTAAAGTTAAGTCAGTTGAGTTTCATATATCCATCCCTGCCTCAAGGGGCTTTGCAGTGTGCCGAGCAAATGACACCCTCAATCCTTAGACCCTTGACTTGGGTGAGGAACAACTTCCATTAATGGGAAAAATTGAGACATTAATCTAAACTACAACTTCACGCTAATCCCTCCAATATTTTATGAGGCTTTTTACTCAACACCACAAATGTCAACGTCATGTTGGTGCAAGCAGAAGAAAGGAGATCACCGCAGTCCTTAGGGTTACACTGTCATGTTGACATAAATGTCAAATTTCACAACATCTCTAAATTGAATGAAAGCACAGCACTGCACATGCAGTCAAGAGAAGTTATTTGTACAGGTCGCTTTGCAAACCATACAAACTTCCCTGCATAACACTAAATCTTTTGACTGCTTGTAAACATGCAACTTAGATCATTCTTTCCTACAGGCATTGCAGCCGCTTTGCTGTTCTTCGTGACTGTGTGTACTCTTATGATGAATTTTCTTGTGTCTGCAGGGGCATCTTTTACCAGGGCTACTTGTGCTCCAAGTGCGGTTTAGGTGCCCATAAAGAATGCCTGGGTCGCTTTGGCTGCTGCGGAAAAACAGGTAACTTCATTGCACGACCTCGAATCAAGTCTGCAACGTTTCTGCACCTAACAGCTCATCACTGAAAAAAAAAAATGTTTTAAGAGAGGCATTAAATCTAATTGCACAAATGGAACTGCACCTTTATAGCCACATTAACATGATGACAGATGACACAAAGTGGTGCATAAAACCTGATGTACGAGTGTCTTGTGACAACTTATGGGCATGGGCGGGATTTGTTGTGGTGCAGTTTTAAAAAAAACCTACGCAGTGACATTCTAAACAAGAATGAGAACTTTATACCTGTCCTTATTGCTCTAAACCAAGGTCATCCACGTATTCGATCGGTATTGCAGATACTCGTTCTAAAGCTCCCTCGCTTCCCAGGGTGGTTTTGACACTTCAGAGCACCTTAAAGGCAATGTCACTGTGTATCACTGCACATATTCCCCAAGCCTAATAGTAGTTTTACTGAGGAGTTTAAGAAACTCCTGACTTTGTTATTATGCCCCTGTTGTGTATCTGTCACTCAGCTCCCAGTGCAGAAGCACTGACAGCTCTGAGAGACATGGAGGAAAAACTTCAGACATGTGGAATGAAACAAAGGCCTTTAGAAACCCAACTTAGCATGTTGTCCTTTGCGCGCGCGCGTGTGTGTGTGTGTGTGTGTGCCAGAGTGAGTGTGCAGAGGCGAGAAAACTAAATTCACACTTTGTATAAGTTTTTTTTAAGGTTTGCATGCCTAAAACTCTGCACAATATTTTTTACAAGCAACTTTTACAGCCTGGACACACTGTACCAGTAACACAGCCTGTCGCAACTGCATGAGTGTGTGTTTGTATTCCCCGTGGCAAGCTGCCAGCTCCTGTTGGACCTGGCATCTGTCACGGTGCTATGAGGTCGCAGAGGCAATAACGCCACTGCCAGACCCACCTGGGCACACTGTGTACCTGAGTAGATTGGGGCGACACCGGCGGCTGGGATGTTGGTTTGAATTTGCCCTCTCATTACTCCATGCAGTATTCACCCTCTGCTGGTGCAGGAATATATGCAGGGGTGTGCACCAGCTATTCTCAAGTAAAAGTATTGTAAGAGATTTCTTTGCAACTTCCCTTGCAAAGAAAAATAAAAAAAGAAGTAGTTCCCTTCTTGGTTGCGCTACTTCTTTTCTGATTTTCTTTTGGCTCCAGCTTCACTGCATGTGTGAGCATGCAATCACAGTGGATGAATATGTGTTTTCTGTTTCTGTGTGTGTGTGTGTGTGTGTGTGTGTGTGTGAGAGTGTGTGGGGG
>VUQH01091256.1:13216-44349 GCA_015106775.1 Etroplus canarensis
GTGTATGTGAGAGACAGAAAGATAAGCCATTGTTTACCTGCATTTGTCTCTGTTATCAGTTCTCTTGCCGTGTGTTTGTGTAACAGGTCAAAGTTCTCTTTAGGAACAATTGCCCTGCTAAGAGGTGTGTAAATCTTGTTTGCATATGTACAGGTATTATAGGTACAGAGCATATACTTGTGGCTTTCTGCCAGCTAGTTCGCGTGTGTGTGCGTGTGTGTGCGGGGAGGTATGCATTTGTTTTGTTTCCACGAGTACAGAAGTGTGTTTGTGTGTTCATTGGCATGTGGTTGTGTGTTTTTAGAGGGGTGTAACCCATCCCTAAGGGAGCCAATGAAAGAAACTGGTGGAGCAAAAACCACAGGTCTGCCTCCCCCCCCAGCTCTCTCCCTCCCTCTCCACCCCCTGCCTCGTTACCTCCTTTATCCTGGCTGTCAGGTAGTGGCAGCGCAGCAAAACAAAGTGAACCGCGGTCAGACATGAGCGTCCGCCTTCTCCACTAATGAGGGAGTGTTGCCTTGTACCGATGAACGTGTGCAAGTGTTTGCGTGCACCCACTAACCCGTCATTCACTATGCCTGTTCTCAAACTTCTTTCAGATTCCGGCTCCGTCAGAACTCAGGTGAGCTGCTGCTGTTGCTGTGTGTGTGTGTGTGTGTGTGTGTGTGTGTGTGTGTGTGTGTGTGTGTGTGTGTGTGTGTGTGTGTGTGTGTGTGTGTGTGTGTGTGTGTTGATGTGTATACTGTCTCTCTGTGTCTGCTGTTTGCCTCCTCTCCAAAGCTTTGCTGCACTTTGAACACTGCTCTCTCCTGCAGCTATTTGCCATTAGACTCCAATTGACTTTAGTTGTTACAGACCTGCCTGACGCCAGAAACTAGAATGTTTTGGGGGATTTTTGGAGTTGTGTATGCTGCTCCTGAAACTGCTCTGTACTTTACTGCTACAGTGCTTACAAGTAACCCCAAGCAGGAAATTAAACTGGGCTTACAGCACTTTACTTTGCAAGTATGACAACGGCTGTGGCTGAAAGTGCATTTTGCAAGTAAGATTTTTGTGCAAAAATAACTGGGGTAAAATTGATAAGTATCCACTTTGCCCCATGCCTGAGTTCATTGTTTATTTCTGGTGTCAGGTACTTTATAGAGACTAACGAGCAACGTCCTTTAAAAAAGTTAAACTTCTCAGTGCAACTTGTGAAATAATATTTCTGCTGCAGCAGGACATAGTATTGTTAACCATGGGGTTATGTGAGTTTATGCAGGTCTTTCCACATATGGCCTGTATACAGGAGATGGCAGGTCAGATTAAAATGCTAATCTATGTGTATAGACTCAGACTGCTATTAGGCCATGGCAGTCATCAGTATGTGCTTGTCATGGAGAAATTAATGCATGAACTTTAATCAAAAATGAATTTTGTGAGTATAAAATGGAATAATGTGCATTGTTTGTTCATGTCTGTAATCTTTTATCTGAATTTAATTGTGTTTCTCTGTGTTTACAGAGCAAAGATCGAGATCCAGGTAAGAAATTTACACATCTCCAGACATCCCACTGCCTTGCACACATCACCCTAATAAATTAATCAACTTAGGCTGCAATTGAGATGCACTAATAGTAGCTGTCAGCCTGCTATATGACTATACAAGCTTAAAAAACATTGCCTTTTCTTGCAGAAAATGCTAATTGTTATTTATTGTTATTTAAATTTATGGTTGCTATCATGTGTGCAATATATTAACAGTCATAAGAACTTTAAAAACTATAACAATGACCTTTTTAGCTATGCACCTAACCCTTACTTTAATTTTTGGTTTATTCTGCAAATACTTTTCCAAGAAATCTGTTAGGCTTTCAGGATGAAATTGTGAAATACAAAACAAAAAGAGGGAAAACGTCTTGCTTGCGTTCAAAGAGCCAAAAACTTCTTCCTCACAATGTTTAGCTCGTCTGTGTAACTGTCTATAAGATGAAGATATTTCATTTAGAGTCATATAAAACTTAGAAAAACGATACATTTTGGTAAAGTGCTTTGCTTTTTCACTGATAAATGACTTTAAGGTATTTTATCTAAAACTGTCTGAAAATGACATGACCAGCGCCATAATTCTTTGACTTGCAATTCAAACACCCTGTTGAAAAGAGACCAAAATGGAGAACCATTCACTCACATTTTGCTACCCACTAACTATTATGAGACCGAAGTGAAGATGCGTGGCCATCATGTGTAGCGCCACAGTGCCAAATTTGTGGTGACGATTTGGGCTTGTTTTGCCCCCACAAGACCTGGGCACCTTGCAGACACTGAGTCCACCATGAACTCCTCTGTATACCAGTGTATTCCAGAGTCAAATGTGAGGCCACATGTCTGATAGCCAAATCTTGGCTGAAATTGGGGAATTGGATCATGCAACAGCACAATGATCCCAAACACAGCAGCAAATCTAAACCAGAATGTCTGAAAATGAAGAAAAATTAAGGTGTTGCAATGGCCCGGGCAAAGTCCAGACCTCCACCTGACTGAAGTGCTGTGGCAGGACTATGAACAAATGCCTGCAAAGCTCAATGTATAGAAGCAACACTGTAGAGAAGAATGGGCCACAATTCCTTGACAAAGACGTGAGAGACTAATAAAGTCATGCAGAAAATGTAAATAAGTTAACTATTTGGAATATTAATACAGGCTGTATGAAAGTGAGTGCTGTACTTTAAGTGTAACTCTGCATTTCATTCTGGCTGCATATCATTGGTGTTCCTTTCACCCCATCTAGCTGCCATATAAACACAGTAAAAATAAAAACGTGTTCATAAGGCTATTTTTAGTCAGTGCAGGACTTCCTTATGACTGCATCCTCCACATATAATTAGCTAGAGTAGCTGAATGGATAGTTTACTCATCTAATGAATGCTGTTAGCATGATCTTAGCAAAAGAAATGCCATGAGTACACATGACTAAAAGTAATGCAAATAAAAACTAATGCATTACCTCGTCTATGATATCTTGGCTACATGAGTCTTGTCAGATGGTCTACAAAAATGGTGGTGAAAACAACTCCAATAATCCCACATTACAGCACAACACACTACGTCTTGTTAGCTGAGAGTTGCAGAAATTAATTTATTATTAAAATAGTTAGTGGAAATTTTCACTTTTTTATTATTTAGTTTCAGCCCTTTTCTTTTTAAATGTTGCTTTACATTATTAGTATCAAAACTCTTAAAATTCAGTCTTCGCTCTTCCCTTTTGACTTACTCTCCACATATACCATGAACTTTATCAACCAGGAAATGTGCTACTTGAGGTATTAAGTGGTTCATCAGGATTGGCAATAGGCTTGCATGAAATGCTGCTGGCATGTCTGGTTGTGTTTTTCCTTGGAGTAGAAGTAACCTTGCTTAGTCAGAGAAGAAGGTGTACCAGGCAGCTATTAAGGGGTTTCGCCATTGCAGCCGAGACTTCATCTATTAGTAGAAAAGGCTCGTGTCCCAGTTGATAGAAGAAAATCCAACCCACAATGCATAAGTTACTGTGGCATTTGCAGTAAATGTAGTCATCATACTTATACCTGTCTTTCAATCTTTCTGCAAAAAGAACATGGCTAACATACAGCATCCTATTAAACTGCATGTGTGTATATGTTTGTGTATGTGAGCGTGTGTCCTTACACTGCACTGAGGGCCTCTAATCTCTTATAAACTTGGCTTCAACACTTATTTTTCCACCCCTCCATCCATTATGCTGCAGAAAATCATTTCTGACTGAAGACGCATTAAAATCAATAGGCATTTGATTGCCCCAGCCCTCGGCGTTTCATAATATTTCAATGCTCCTCTCTTTGTCTATTTTCAAAGGTGCGCTAACACGCTGTCCTTGTGTGGATAGAAATGCAATTCATGCCCCCGAGACTCAATTCTCCATGGCCCTGTGTCTTTAGAAGTCCTATTCAGGCAAGATCGCACATGTCAGGCTGCCAGCCACAGTGCTACAGCGCTGGAACAGATCCTGAAGAGAAGCAAGGCAGATATAGATGTATTAGCTTTCAATACAGTGTTGTTGACTCCTCTGTTATTGTCTGTAGCCTTACCTCTTTCTTCGTGTTATCACCTCATTTTTTATTTATTTTTTTTGCTGTTTTGTATTACTCAACTCTCCACTGTCATCTCTCAATGCAAAAAAAAAAAAATGCACAATTCATTTGACTGTATTGTGAATATGAGATATGGACCTGGGATTTGCTTGTCTGCCATGGGTGGAAGCTTGTAATGACAGATTATAATTCAGTTTCACTGATTTATTGATGGATAATGGGATTAAAAGGGTATTGTTTAAAATCAAACAGTGCTGGCTGAGTAAATCCAGCTTGATTATTTGGCACTCTACTTTTTAGTGCATGGGCAAACCCTTGCTACTACATAATATATTGGAGTAAATATCTCACTTTCTTCCTGGTGTGGTGAAGTGTAATTGAGTAAAAAATAGAATTTCTGCATTATTGAATGTAGTCAAAAAAAAAGGAAATTGTTTTTATGGGGAAACAATTTTGATGGATTAGTTACATCAAATTAGTTTTCATCAAATCTCATTAATGCAAGAAGATATTTATGATTGAATTTCACTTAAAACTTCCTGAATACATCATTAAGCAGCAAACAGTGCTCACTTCTGTTTATCTTCTATCTAGGGGCCTGATAGCCTGCCATGCATCGCGGTGTACTGTTGCTTATCTGTAATATGATAATGAATAATGGGTCCAGATGATTTGCAAGGGCAGTACACTGCTGACAAGGAGTACATTTGTGCGCGTGTGCACGCACGTGCGTGTGTGTGTGCGTGTGTGTACAGATGTATACTCCTCTCATTACCACCTATAATAGGGCCATATGAATACTTTAGTAGAGCAAAGATGTATCCTTAATGACAAACATGCCCTCTTAGATCAGAGTTCAGACACACCCATGCAGATGGTCACAATTGTTGATCAGAATTCTTGATTGCACTAAAGTTGGCGAACTCGTACAGCACCTCTACTTTGCTTCTGTAAAGAGGGCAGTCCCATTGATCATACAATTTCATAAAATATACTATATGAACTACTGGGCCACAGTTCTCAATCATTGAATTCAGATGTTCCAGTCTCATTGTCACAGATGTACAAAATCAAGCGCCTCTCCTTGCAGTCTGCCATTACAAGCATTTGTGACAGAATGGGTCATTTTAAAGAGCACACTGAATTTGAGCCTGCTACTGTAAATAGGATGCCACCATTGCAACAAGTCACCTTGTGAAATTTTTTTCCCTCCTAGATAATTCATGATCTGTAAGAGATATTACTGCAAAGTGGAAGCTTTTAGGAACAGCAACTCCATGTAAAGTTTTAGAGCGGGTTTTGCTGAATACACAGAGTGCTTAAAAGTCGCCAACACTTTGCTGACTCAATCCAGACCTCCTCTGGCATTAACATCGGCACAGAAACTGTGCACTGGGAACTTCATGGAATGGATTTCCTCGGCCAAGCAGCTGTATGCAAGTCCTACTTCACCTCATCTTTCAGTCTGATGAACATATCTAGTTTGGTGAATGAGAGGAGAACGTTTCCTGCTCTGCTGAATTGTGCCAACTTTAAAGTTTTGAGGCGATAATGCTATAAGGTTATTTTTCTGGGGTTGACCTGGACACTTTAGTTACAGCAAAGGCAAATGTTAATTCTTCTGCTTACCAAAACATTTTGAACAATTCTTTGCTTCCAACTTTGTGAGAACAGTTTGGGAAAGGCCCTCCTCTGTTCCAGCAGGACTGTGCCCCAGTGCATAAAGCAAGGCCCATAAAGGCATGGTTGGGTGGGTTTGGTGTGGATGAACTTGACTGGCCTCCAGAGCCCTGACCTCAACCCCACCCAACACCTTTTCGGGATGAATTAAAATTCCTCCTTCTCAATATGGTGATACTTTAATAGTATTCACATTTTCCAGACAGTATAATAGCACTAATGCTGTCCATCTTGCAGGTCTGCCCAAGATGCTGGTAATCAGGAACTACTTTGGTGCACCGAGCCCCACTTCGGGTCCAGCGCTCAACATCCAGACCGGTGACATCATTGAATTAATCTGCGCTGACATTCACAGCCCCTGGTGGCAGGTCAGAGGTCACACTAACTCTTAATCACTCATTGTACAAGAATATAAAATGGACCTGCTATACTTATCTGCAATTTTATAACCTAGAATAATATATTCTAAGTCAGAACTATTATATAGATTGCAATGTCCTGTTTATCTCCTTCCACATTGGTTAAATATATCTTTATGGAGATTTTATGATATAAATAAAACATGCACATCTGGTGCCAAGGAATTCCATTTCTTGCTAAAGAAGCTGCCTTCTGTTTGGAGAGTTCCTGCTAACAAGCTTCATGCGAAAATGACTTTCTTAGGAACATGAATACACCCACAAACAATTATACACACAACACAGCACTTCTTATAAGGAAGCAAAGCTCCCACACATTTGTTTTATGCAAGCAATTACTGTTATGCGATGCAACACACGTGATTTTAAGCCTCACCAGAGGAGGAAAGATAAACAGCTTCCTGGAAATTTGAAGTAGCGCTGTGTTGCAGTCGCTTACTCTATACATGTGTGGGAGAGGCTAAAAAACAATCATCATAATAATTGTACAAGATGTAAGATTTTTACCTGAGGGCTGAAAAGGGCATCTTACTGACAAACTACTATTGTATTATAATCAGACAAGGATCCAACAACTCTTACTACAGTTAATACCAAACAGACAAAATAGATAAAGAATTCAATTAACTGTGTGTAAAAGCCTTACTGGAGGCAGCTCCAGCCTCACAGCCAGTATGCATTCAATATCCATCACCTTTGTAGTCAACAGACCGTAATCATTTCTGTTCCGGGATTGTGTGACAAATAGAATCGATCCCTGTAATTTCATTTCATTCAACAGCAACCATCTGTTTACTCTGTCAATGGTACCAGCTCTAATCATTATCAAACTCTTAGCAACGATGCAGCAGAAAGTATTGCTCTATGCAAAGGCTGATACAGCATCCTGAGGTAGCAGCAATGTGACAGGGTGACTAGAACACTGAAAAAAAAACATGCTTTACTGCGAGTGTGCCTCCGAGTTGGGCCGTCTCAGACACCTAATTAACACCTAGAACGCCCCTTAAACATCAAACTCTGATTGTAGGGGGATGCTTTTAAAACAGTCTGACAGTCAGCAGGCAGCTGATTTACAGCTTTGTGGTGCTACAGCTGCTGGCTGGGTTATTGTTCTGCAGTTTCTACAGTAAATATATAATACAGTTTTTCTCAATAAGAGAGCCCAAATCCTGGATTTATGCTTTACATAGACGGGTGCCTGTACAAAATATTAAGTAATGCTTCAGGTACTATAATTATTACTGTGTCACACACACAGTAAGTGACTAATGCCCAGCACTGCATGCCCTTTTTTTGCACAGTTGCCTTTTTTGGCACTGCCTCAAGAGAATGCCACCCTGCATTTCACTGCACATGTGACAAATAAAATCTCTGGCTACTTCATGCCACAGTTAACTGCATACACTCCCCTCTCAAAGTATTGAAACAGCAAGGCTAATGAGATCATTTACTCCTGTGTACTGAACACATTTGTGTATGAGACCAAAAGATAAATATGAGAAAAGAGATCTGAATTTGAGCTTTTATTCCCTCATATTTACGTCTAGATACATCTGTATCAAACCATCCAGTTTTTCCAGTGAGCAAAAGTATTGGAAAATATTTTTTTCCAACTAAACTGAAGTTATAAAAGCTTGATATTTCAAAACCTCCTATTTCCCCCCAGATAATGTCCTCTGTTGAGGTGGCAGTGTGTTTTAGATAATTGTCTCACTGCATATTAAAGTTCCTCCCAAATAGTTTGGATGGATGCCTCCAAAAATTGGCAGACAGTATGTTTCTGTAGACTTCTGTGTTCTTTCTGCAACTACCATCATGAGTTACATAAGCAATAAAAACAATCGAACCAGTTCCAGAAGCAGACATGGAAGCCCGAGCTGTGACGCAGCCTCCACCATGCTTCATAGATGAGATTGCATGTTTAGGATAATGAGCAGATCCCTTCCTCCTCCATACGTTGGCCTTTCCATTACTTTGGCAGAGGTTCATCTTTGTCTCATCAGTTTATAAAACTGTTTCTGCACTTTTGTTGCAAATTCCTACTTTACTCTCGATGAGTGGATTGCATCTCGCAGTCTGGCCTCCATATTGTTGTTCTCTACGTCTCCTTTAAACAGTGAACTGTGATATTTCCACCTTGCTTGTTGTTTTGCGGTGTTTCTGTGCTGCTGTCACCATTTGTCTGTCATCAGTTGTTGTGTTCCTTGGACGACCGGTTTGATGCCTGTTGCTTCAGTACACTGGTGGTTTCCTTCGTTTTCCTTCTTTTTCAGGACATTCCCAGTTATGGTACTGGCTACAGAAATACCGCTAATCGACTTCCCACTTTTCTCAGCTTGAGAATGCTCTTCTCTCTGGTCTTCATGTTGATCTACCCTTATTAACTATAAATGCAGTCTTCAGAGGTGAAAGCCAAAGTTTAAACTGAGAGGTGATACCCAGGGCTGCTTAATGATTAAACAGTCAATTATATATTACACATCTGGGTAACAAGAAACACTCATCGCTTGTCATGTTCCAATACTTTAGCTCATTTGAAGAACTTGTCGATTGACACAAACTTGTGGAGGGGATTGTTTTAACTGTGTTTATTGAAGAGAAACTGAAAGTGTTTTAAACCAAGTCATTTCTGTGCAGGAACTTCAAGTCATTTTTGAGCCAAAATTTCAGCACCCAGAACAAAAATGCCATCATCAGCCCACAGTGGAAAGGAGAAAGCTGCACTCTGGCTTCCTAAAAACTCCTGTTTATATGGACTGCATCTCGACATTGTTAATAAATCAAGGCATTGAGCTTTTAGGAGTCATCATCCTGGGAGGAATAAGGAACTCATCTTATTTCTCTCTTCCTGCCAGGAATTATTGAAACAATAGTTAACCGCTGCTGTAAATTTGCTCTGCTGTGTTGCAGGCTAATTGTTCCTGAATTATGGAGATGCAGTCGGGCAGATGTATGTAACGCAATTATCTCTGTGTGGTTTCAGGGCAAAATCCTATCGACGAAAGAGATTGGCTTCTTTCCAAGCGACGCTGTGAAGCCTTGCCCCTGCGTAAGTAGCATTTTCCAAGTATCGGTTTTGAAGTTGCAACTCATGTTTGGCTACACATATTAAGCAGTGATGTGGAGATAGTTTAGCCTGGCAAAAGTAGAAAACCAGCCCATGAGTTTCTATTAAAAACACAAGGAACTTGGCTTGTTTTATGAGATGCAAGCACTTCAGTGTTTAATTTAAGCGAAGGACAATGCAGTCTCCTAAGGAACAAGCTATACTTTCTATTGTGCAAGCTAAACTGGGAAACCCAGGAAGTGAACTATGAATCCACTGCTTGCTGTGTCCCTCCCCCCACTACTGGATTGCCGTGTTCTATTTGATAAATAAAAATCAAACTCTGTCCAGCTGCTTCAGGAATATGAGGCCTCCAACAGATAAGAAACTATTATCACCTTATCTCACTGTTGTAAAGATAAGCGCATTAAATTTTATGTCTGACTGAGGTTGTACGGTCTATAAGCATATGTTTTGTAGAGGAGCAAAACATTAGCTTTAACAGTACTGTAGAACTGGCACCAATACTTTATTGTAGGGGTGCGTGTTGCACTGACATCTGATAAGTAAAAGCATCATGAAAATTTGTTTTCTGCAGGTCCCGAAGCCTGTCGATTACTCCTCTCAACCCTGGTAAGTTTATCAAACAGTCCTGTCACTAATAATAAATCATGAAGGTGAAAGTCTGCTCTCATGATGAAAAACAACACCGAGTTTTATTCTTGGTAGCTCATCTGGCTGAAGGACCGATGAGCTGGTGGCATGGCTAGGCGCCCATCCATCTGTCCATCCACAGTTCACATAAATATCTGCTCCTCCTAGAGTAGCTGTCAGATTTTTGTAAAACTTACACACAGTGATCACCTAATGGATCGTCACCCAGACTATACTTGAGATCAAGTTTAAGGTCATATTTGTCGTTTTACACCCACTTCTCCATTTTCTCAAGAGTTGCTAATCCTGAGAGTACTGGCGTGGATTGTAATGTTATTATTTGAGTGTTTGCAGGTGCACCCCTGCCACCTAGGCCTAAATTCTATTGTTAGGTTTATTTAAGGTATAATAATGACTCAAGCTAGGCCATGGCTGGTCAAGAACTAGGGCCGTAGCACAGCTTAACCTCCCATTTTTGCAAGTGGAAAACTTGACATTCAGTTTGCTAATTTCCACTGTCGCTATTTCTGTATTAAAGATTTCTTTCATGCTGGCAGATTTTCGATGGCTCTTGTCTTTTGGGTGGTCGACCTACTCTGTCATACAGCTAATAGTGCTGTGATAGCTTGACAGGAAGACATGATTGGGGCCTTCCCGTCACCATTATGCTAACACCAATAATACCTTCAATGCTCTGACATGCTGAAGCATTACTGTATTTTCATGTTTTTTATGGCCATGGTTACTATTCACCATGTAGTCATAATACTCCTGAACTCAGATATTTTTATTTGGTGGTATTCAGAATTAATTTGTCCTGGATATGACTGTTTGTGAGCCTCCTTGACTTCTCAGTGGATTTTAATACAGCCAACCAATGACAAGAAAACATATTACTTTTTTCTGTACTTCACAGAATACCATAACCTGTGAACTGTGAGGGATCTTGAGCTATTACATCATTGACGTTCTGGTTGGTCTTTGCTTTTTAACTGGTCCTGTTTGGCTGCTACGTTGTAGGTTTGCAGGCCCTATGGAGAGGTTGCAGGCTGAGGCAGAACTCATCAACAGAGTCAACAGCACTTACCTGGTGCGCCATCGCAGCAGAGAATACACGGAGTATGCCATCAGCATAAAGTAAGTCTGCTACCAAGTCACTCATTAAGGTTCCTACCTCAGGCACAGATTAGTGACAGAGTAGTGTCAGTGCCACCACCTCTTATTAATTGCTTGGATTTCACTTATTTGCACTGAGTATTGGCAGTTATGAAAGGGGCTCTTAAGGCTGATCCACCATTTGTGCTTTAATGCAGCAGCTTAGGAAGCATATAGGATTAATTTCATTAAACCGAAAGGATAGAAACCAATAATACCTTAATCTTTTTTGTAATTTATAAAAGAGAAGTTGAACATAGTTTAACTACTAAATATTTATGTTGTTTCTCTTTTACATAACTTTTTCTGCCTTTTCTTGCTCCACCATCTGTTAGATTCCTTGGATGCCTTTAGCCAGACCGCAGTATTGACCAGTTGAACTCCCAGCTTTACTACAGAACTAGACAGACTAATTTATAGTTTCTTGGAAGGGTGATGTGCTTTCCCTGGGAAGCTGTGGTTAACCACAGTCATATGTGTGAAATAGACCAAACCAGATGTCTGTCATAAAACAGGATCTTACTTAAGGCACGTGTAATAGTATTCATTATGGTTTGACCCAAAACCCACAAAACAGAGTTAGTGGTTTATAATTAGAAGCCATTTTAATCTTGGTAATGAGGAAATAACAAAGAGTATTTTATAGCCTTGGGGTGCTAGTGACCCTACAGATCTCTGTGCTGTGAAAAGAGTCCCGTCATCTCTTACTGTGTAGTCTCTGAGCTGGAACGCTTTCCTTAACGAGGGGTACGCAACGGAAACACTCCTTTAGACTTAATTTAACTTTTTTCCCACAAAAAAGGGCCGCTTTCATGTTCCTCCCATGCTGAAGTCTTAATTGCATATATGCACACAGACATTGAGCTCTGAGTCGAGCAGAAAATGAATGCAACACCGTTCAAGGTCATTAAAACCTCCCCATGGAGAGAGACAGGGCCGAAAGAGACATAAGCAGCTGCGTGGCAATGACCATTGAAAATTATTACTCTCAGATGGAAGTGCCCTCCACTGCATTCACTGTTCTTTATAGCAGAGCTGTCATGGGAATTTTTGATGATTTTGTCCAAATGGCCATGAAGCCAGTTGTATTTGAATTAGGCTTTAGCCTTTTAGCCAGTTGTATTCTCCTAAAGTAAAAGGAGTCACAAACAGTTCTGGTCATCGAGTTGAGGGGTTTTTCAGTGCTTTAAACCTTAACAATGGTGTTAAATTCCTAAATTGTACAAAAAAATACCAATCTTAAAGTTTCTGGTAGCATGTATATTTTCAGGGAACGTGTTTTCCACTGAGAATTTGTAGCCCGAGTGTGTTACGTTTGATTTGATGTCATGTCTACTGTATTTAGATGCTGTGAGAATGAGATGAGAAGACTGATATTGCTGATGACTGTGTGCTAAATGTGTAGCTACATCCAAGAGCAGGTTAGCGTAGTTTAGCGTAGGCCAGTGTGGTGAATGTGTCCTAACAGTGGAAGCAGAGGAAAAACACAGCCTGTCTTTTGTCAAGGTTGGAAAGAAATCTGCCTACAAGTCCCACGAAAACTCAGAACTGAACACATTATTGTGCATATATTTTATTTTTTATTTTTATTAACTCCGTCCATCCATAATTCACAAGAATCACTACTTCTTGGAGAGTATTGGTCAGACTTTAGTGAAACTTGCGCACATTGATCACCTAAGGGGACTTTAGCCAAATTTGTCCTTTCACAAGAATCGATGCTCTTTAGAGTATTATCTGTATCAGGGGTCAGCGACCTTTAATATCAAAGGAGCCATTTTTGATCGATTTTGACCCAAAAAAGATCTGTGTGGAGCAGCAAAAGATAGCAATTGGAAAATGTAAAATAATGTTAAATAAAAATAACCATTGTTCATTTCCATGCCACTGGAGATGGGCAAAAGAACCAGTTGCGGCTCCAGGGCTACAGGTGCGAGACCTCTGCTATGGATTGTAAAGTTCATAAAACGGCTGTTTATCTCTGCCCCTCTGCCATCTATACATATGTGATGTCATTAAGTTTCTTTATGGCATAATAATGTATTAAACTAGGTTAGGGTCAGTCAAGAACTAGGGTCGTTGTTCTGAATATGACTGTTCGAGAGCCTCTATCACTTCCTAATGGATTTTTAATTCTGATTGTGATTGTGTTTGTGCAGTATAGCCACTCAATGATAAGAACACTTCTCGCTTTCCTTCTGTACTACACACACTACAATAAGCTGTCATTTGTGGTGGATCGTGAGCCAGATGAGCCACTACCTCATTGACATTCTGTTTTTTTGCTGTCCACCACAAATAGTACACAACGCTCCCAAATCTTTGGTGTTATAATAGTTTTAATGAAGCAAGAAACAATTAGTCAATTAAGATTTAGAAGTTCCCTCTCTTCTTTATAGATTACAGCCACTGTTTAACAGATTTGAGAAATGTCCAACTTTGGATTCTCACTTGTGTTGGCACCAGAAAAGACTATTGGCACATTGAAGAGCACTGAAAGAATTGCATAGCACAAACACTGCATGATGGAACAGAAAATTATTGCAGCATTATTGCTGTTAAAGCAATACGGAGAATGAACGACATCCTGGGTTTCTAAAGACTCCCACCAAAGTTTTTATTTGTGCAGTCTCAGTACCCCACTGAGCCACTCTGTCAAGGCAAACACAAACAAGCAGCTTTGGAAAGCAGCTACACACATGCGCACATTTGCTCCTGACCACCCATCACTCACGTGTCACAAACCTTTGGGATCCTATGCATTAGTGCGACGGCCTGGCTCTCCACAAGGGCTAGGGGCCAGCCACCGATCGATGGCGGTGATCAGAGAGGGAAATTACACTCATAACTTATTCAATGGCCCACAGGTACAACAACGACGTGAAGCACATAAAGATCCTGACCAAGGAGGGCAGCTTCTACATTGCAGAGAACAAAAAGTTCAGGAGCATAGTAGTGAGTACTTTCAGTCCTTTATTTATTTATTTTTTTTAACTCCACCACTGCAATTCATAAATAAATAATCTTGCTCACTTAATGAAGTGTCAAAAGCTGAATTTTATTTTAGCAATGTGCACAAAAATAGCCATGATTGGAGCCATGTTTAAACTGGCCTGAGGGCTGCAACATTATAGAGTCCAGAGCATATTGGAGAGGTTTGCCATTTTTGTGCCAGGTTATTTCGGTTTTCATATTAAGGTACTAAAAACAACACATGAAATTTTATAAAGTCAGAAACCTGATAAAAGATTCTGTTCAGTGTTTAGGAATCATGAGTGGCTAATAATGAGATTCTTCTTTAAACGGACTTGTCATGATTGGGCAGATGATAGCATGGTTTTGCAAACTGACTTTCTAGATAAATATGTATATCTGATGTAAATGTACTTGTATGTGCGTTTGAATGTGTTCAGGAGCTGATTGATTACTACAAGCACCACTCCCTGAGAGAAGGTTTCAGGACTCTGGACACCACACTGCAGTTTCCTTACCGGGAAATGGAGAACGCTGCTATGCACCGCTTCAACCGACCAGGCAGCAACAGTGAGTCGACCAAAAATTCCAGAGAATACAAACAATCAGAAACAGCCTAACTAAAATAGCACATCCCTTCAAATTAAAGAACCCAACTGGACTCCAATACTGCATGTCGTTCGTGTTAAAGGCCAGCACAGTTGGAGAGAATCTAAGTTAAAAACACAATAGTCGTTTGCTTTTGTTTGGTGCTGAACATCTCAGTTTAGGTTTAGATCTCTTTAATTCCTTAAGTAATAATTTGAAGGGAGAAATGATATCCACTGTGCTCTGTTTTATAAAACCCTAAGACATTTAGTGTATCAACACACTAGGCAGAGAAAAGGAGCAATTTGTCACATTTGAGAAGCTGGAAGCAACAATACTTAACCTGTTTTTTCCATCAGAACAGTTAATTAAATGAAATTGTGAGCAATTTCACGCGTAGCCATGACTTTTTAAAACCTCAGACATCTGACAGTGTTACATGCTGTCAGCTCAACAGCGTCAGCGGACTCTCACATTCAAGTCAGTAGATCCTTTCATTGTTGAGTTTCTGTTTCATCCGGCGCCACGCTGCTCGTGCTGTTTCTGCTGATCTCCCCCACCATCCCTACTCTTGCTTTCTGTCCTATTTTCTCATCTATCATCCTTTCCAGCTCTGTTCCACACTGCTTTAATTCACACAGGAGTATCTTTTAAGCCCTGAAAGAACTGGATAGCTATTAAACAACAGTTATAAACAGTCCAGTCTCCTGACTTTAATTGTTTTTGACTCAGCTGTCAAACGGTGCTTGGAGAATCTACTAAGCATGTCATTAGATTTGATAACGCTCTCTGGCCGATTGCTGAAGATCAAATCAATTTAAATTTCAGGGGAGAGGAGAAAATCTAGTAAAACTCTCAACAAAACTGTATTAATAATCTGATCTAACTAATTGCTTTTTAAAGCTACCATTTGACTTATTTCATTCATCTGTTTTCTGCTGCTTCTCTGAGTCGCGGGAGCAGCAGTCTGAGCAGAGATGCCCAGACCACCCTCTCCCCGGCCATCTCCTCTAGCTCTTCTAGGGGACACTAATGCGGACAAGAGCTGCAATCTCTGCAGCGGGGGCTCCTCCCGGTAGGTCATGCCCAAAACACGTCGCCTGGGAGGCACCCAGGAGGCGTCCTAATCAGATGCCCAAACCGTTGATGATGTTGAAGAGTAGCAGCTCTACTCTGACCTCCTTCCAATTGAACAAGCTCCTCATCCTATCTCTGGGAGAGTCCAGTAACCCTTTGGAGGAACCTCATTTCGGCCGCTTGTATCCACGGTCTCATTCTCGTCATCACTACCCAGAGCTCACGACGATGGGTGAGGATAGGAATGTAGATTCACTGGGCAAATTGACAGCTTCTCACTCAGCTCTCTCTTCACCACAACAGAATGGTACGGCATTACTGCAGATGCTGCACCACTCTGTCTGTCAGTCTCCAGCATTGCTTCATTTTAAATGTAATGTAAAACAATGTGATGTATGTGCAATTTAATACTTGTATTTGCATACCGCTTTTCTAGTCTTACTGACCGCTCAAACCACTTTAGACTGCAAGCCACCTTATAGTCATACAGTGCTTTACTCCATACACTTCACACACTTTTTCTACCTCTCATCCCTGACCAATTTAGAATTGATAATTAACCTAACATGCATTTTTTTTGGACCGTGGAAGCCAGAATACCTGGGAAAACATGAAAATTCCACACAGAAAGTCCCCAGTGTGGGTTCAAACTATGAACCTTCTTGCTAACTGCTACAACACTATGCTGCCCATGTATACAAAGTCAGTGACGCATAATAGGCTAATTTTAGTCCATGTAGGACTTCCGCAGCTGACGGTGTGTGTTTTTTTGTTTTGTTTATTTTACTTGTTATTTCTAACCCGTATTATGTTTCAAACACTTAAAGCGAACAACAGACCGATTACTTATTTGTAAAATTTTTAACATTTAAGCTAATGATAATATTATGACTTGTAAAATGATTCATTTATTAGTTAATATTGCGACAGCACAGCCAACACTTGATGAAAAATGTGAATAATGCAATGTCAAATGCCAAAGATTACACAGGTATAATTTGTGTTGCTGATGACTAAAGCCATAGGAGTATTGTCATATTTCATTTCTCATCTCACGTTTCCAAAAAACATCCTTTCGCACCTCAAGCAGCCGGAAACCTTTCTGCGTCGGTGCTGAAGTTGCTGAGAATTTTGTTCTTGTGGATGCCGTGCTGTGCCGTCTATCGTTTATTGGGGTGACAATTTAAGCGGCGTGATTTATTTTTCTACCTGTGTAAGAATGAGCTGTTTGTTTTGTAATGAAAAAAGGTGTGACTTCTCAAGACAAAGCAGCTGTTTTCACAAACACTTCTGCTGGGTCTGGGACTGTACAGGAATGAATGCAGCACACCAAATGATTATTTACGCATGCAGCTGCCGTTTCTGCTTAAGGGTTGAATAAAAAAAGAAGGCAATATCTCAGTTCAAAGTTGCAAACTTTGAACTGAGATGTTATGGCAAAAAAAGGCTTTTGTGATGTAGTTTTGTGATAAAAGTTCTTTTTAAGGAGTAAAAAAAAAAAAAAAACAGTTCATTTTGGGAGAAGATATTTTGTATAAATCCCTTTGTCTTTGGCTTAATACTGTCAAATGGTAAAAGCCATTTTCAGAGGTTTGAATGCTCTCAGTTAACTGTCTGCATTCTCTGAACTGAAGAGTTTGCCTTATAAAACATACACCACACAAGTGAGAAAAGAAATACTAAGTCAGGCAAACCACCACTGCCCATCGGCTGGAAAATGGAAATTAACCAAGTGATCACAGTCAGTGGTAAAATGATGATTTCATTTGATGCCTGCATGCCGCTGAGCGCATTGGAAAAGTCCCTGGCTTGCAGACGATCACGTTTCAAGTGGGAACAGATTGTACAGAGATGTTTGGTTGTTCTAAAGCAGGGCCTGTTGTTCAAACTCAGCTTCAAGACACAAGTTGAGACAGCTCCAATCCAAATTTGTTTTGGAGTGTTGTTCTGGTGTGCTCCTCCGTCTTGTAGGAGCAGTCTGCTCCTGGTGTGCAGACTTCATTTTCTCACTTTCACTTTTAAATGACTCTTATTTTGATTTTCAGCTTCCCAGGGCACTGCTGGAAATCTCCTAATTAATGTTTTTGCTTTGTTTGTTCCACTGCTTCGTGGTTAGAAAAACTGATTGATTCATTTTTTTTTTTTGTGCCAATCGCTACAAAAGCAAAAATACCAGAGTTAAACCAAAATGTACCCCTGGTGCATGGGGCAGAGGTTTCCTCATGCTCTTGTGGGAAGCTATAGCACATGTGTCTTCTATTATTCAGCCAGCTCACATTGTGCATTCCGGTGTGATCCACAAATCAGATTGTGCAAAAATGAAGCATGTAAGATGCAGCTGGTGTTTCGGTGGCTGTTTGGAGTGGAGCGCGATCCCTCTTCATATTGCTCGTACCTAGACACCATTAGGGGTTGCTGAGCTGTCTCTCAGTGCGCTGATTAGTATTCATTTTAAAAACCACTAGAGCCCTGCTCCTCTTACAGCATATCAATAACCCAGGCCAGTTAACTTGCCAGCGGTATTGTTGGGAGCAGCACATTTTTCATAAAGTTTGAGCATTTATCTGCCATTGCGGGGATTAGATTTTCTATTCCCAGTGGCTGAAACCTAGGCTCCTATGCAGGGGTGGCTTTAGAAACCTGAATAAGGGGTAAATTGAGGCACAGTTTAAAAGAAAGGCAGCATATTTTGGAAAATGAGTAAAAGCCTCCTTTTTTTAAAGTGCTGGTACTGTTCTTGGAAATAATAAAATGTGCATTGGAAATAATCACATAATTTACTCAATGAATCCTAAATAAACACAGCAGATATTCTGATTTAAAGTTAAATTGTTACTTTTTGTTAAAGAGAATACGTATGATGTACAGTTATGTGAAAAAAAGGTTCACCCTTACTTCGCCAATAGGAATTCAGGGTAAGTAGTAGCCAGGTGCTGCTAATCAAACGTAGCAGAAATTTTTGCAGTTTGCTGGTCTGCAGGTCATTCCGGTGTGTGTTAGCACAATGTCACAGTCTTCTGAGGAGCGTCCCAGCAAATTCACACCCAAGGTCATACTGTGCAGTGCTCAGAGAAATTGCAAAAAATTTAAAGGGTCTACATTTTGGACTCTACAGGTCTCTAACGTTCTGGCGGTAGAACGTTAAAGTTCATGACAGTGTAATTAGAAAAAGACTGAACACTATGGCTTGTTTGGTAGGGTTGCCAGGAGTAGGCCTCTTTTCTCTATAAAAAAACATTGGTTAGGTTTGCAAAGTTGCATCTCACAAAAACCACGAGACTTCTGGAACAATGTCCTTTGGACAGACGAGACCAAAGTCTGGCTGTAATGCACAGCGCCATGTTTGTCAAGAACCAGACCTCATACCAACCGTCAAGCACGGCGGTGGAGGGGTGATGCTTTGGGCTTGTTTTGCAGTCACAGGACCTGAGCACCTTGCAGTTTTTGAGTCAACCACAAACTCCTCTGTATACTAAAGTAGAGTCAAGTGTGAGACCGACCGATCTGTCTGACAGCTAAAGCTTGGCTTAAAGTGTGTCTTGTGGCAGGTTAATGATCCTAGCAAATCTACAGCAGAATGGCTGAAAAAGAATCAAGGTTTTGCAGTACCCCATTCAAAGTCCAGACCTATACCTGATTAAAATGGTCAGGCAGGACCTTGAGAAAGCTATGCATAAACGAATGCCCACAGACCTCGATGAACTGAAGCAACGCTGAAAAGAGGAGTGATCCAAAATTCCTCTACATCAGTGTGAGAGACTGAAAGTCATACAGAAAACACTGACTTCAAGTTAAAGTTGCATAGAGTCCTGTGAACACGTTCTTTTTCACAGACAGTAGCAGTAGGGCCACAGTAGTGGTTTATCTCACTTTGAAATTCACTTCTGTTTATGATCATTTTGGTTCTTCTGGATATAGTTGGAATCTAATCATCAAGAAATTCTAATGAGCACTATTAATCAGACTACACTTTTTTGCATTTCTCTGTATAACGTATTTTTATATGAGAGTGTTTTGTTTATTTTGTTTATTACTGTTCAGCTTTTGTGGACAAAATTGCTCACTGGCATCCATTTAAGCCAGCTACATTTATACTCTATAGTCTTTTTCTACTTTAGTTACACTACTGTGCAAAAAAACCCACCTTTTCCGTGTTCACATTTTGCCACGACTGTTCTCGTGCCAAACTTCCTATGCATTTTAGTTACGTACCAAAATAACCCATGAACACCAAGGTGCTAATACTTTCAGGGTTAGAGGTTCTATTTCCCACAGCAAGGCACTGACACTGCCAACTCTTAGACGTTGTTGGAATGGGATCAGTTTCCGTAGCGGCTTCCTCTGCCAATAGGAGACAGACTGGAAGACAGACGGAAATACAAATGCAGTGGTTCTCTGGTGGGTTGTTTTTCAAGCTGTACGCTGAGATAAAGGCACAGTTAGTCTTTCTAAAGAAGAAGAATCTGCAACATTTTGAGGTTCAGAAACACTACACATAAAGCAATTAGAGTACCCCAGGAAAAGACTCTAATAATAAAATATGAAATAAAGAAACTGGTGAGTTATCAGTTTAAGTGTGTCTTCTACATTACAACCATATCTCTAACTATGCAGATCTCTTCCTTACGCTGTAATTGTGAGTACACTGCATGTTCCTCCCAATTAAATGCAGCAAAGTGAAGATGTCATCCCCTTTTAGTGGGGCAGACATCCTTTTTGCAAAGTAGAAACTAGATGTGTCTTTGCTTAATGTCTCAACAACATCTTAGTACTGATGTAGGTTTTTAGGGTCTTCAGTGCTGGGCCTTTATTTCAGTGATGGCAATTACATACATCCCCGCTTTATGCCTTTGTAGATTACTAATAGCTGCTGTATAGATTGTTATTGTGTTTTTATTCTATTGTAGGCATAAGAGGCTTTTAGAATTCAAAATCCTCACCTTTAGTCATCAGGAAGCTGCTGCAAGTTTTCATAAAGTTTATGGGTTCGAGCTCATGTTTGAGTTACAAATTTAGAATTCTAATTATAGTCCCAACATTGAGCCAAACAGTGTAAATATTTTCAGGGGCACAAATTAATTAACCACTGAACATCAGTGAAAGAGCTGCTTCCAGTGGCTGTGTAGATAAAGTCTCGCTGGCGCTCCTCCTGTGCCTGTCATCATGTATTTTTCATCAAACTGCGACTGTGTTTTTTTTAATACCTCTGAAAAAGAAAGATCAACATTTTTAAAAACATGCTTTTTTTCTCCTTTGCTTCTCTCTCCCTCCATCCCTCCCCATTCCTGCCCTCTCCTCCCGTCTTACATCTCTCCGCTCCCTGCCTGGCCTGCTCTACCTCCGCCCCGCCATAGCCCCATTGCTCTGCGGCCTCTCTCTTGTAACTCCTGCCGGCTACAGCTTTGTACCTCCTTCCTCTGCTCCCTTCTGGTCAGGTACAGGTATCTCTTCTCTCAGTCTGTCTGTCTGTCTGTCTGTCTGTCTCTTTAACACTGTATTTCTTTCTCTCTTTCCTTTCATGTTGAAGGCTGCTTGGAATGCTGGCTGTGCGTTCGCATCATCGCATGAATCTCAGCCTCTTGCATCTTTCATCTAGCTTTCCATTGAACCATCTCACTTCTTACGTAGTTGCGTGCGCATACAGTACATGCCATCCTGCGTGGAGAACAGGGACGGTTTATTGCCAAATTGCATGTCTGTATGGTATGTGAGTTTGTGTGTGTGCATTATTGCATGTTTCTGCTTGTGTGTGAGGCACCATAGAGAAAAGAGTGGCGTGTGTGTGTGAGATGTTTTCCCTGGTCTGGTGTGTGCTTGTGTGGGTCTGTCTGTCAAAGTAAAGGTGGAAGCGTCCAAATACACAGAGCTCCTCTATATTAGATATTCTATCCCTACGGCCAGGTTGTAGAGGTCTGACATTCCATTTCCACCTGTCAGCTTTGCCCAGTCCGACCCACCAGTCAGCGTCTGGAAGGGAAGAAAGCCAGCAGGGTGGGATGGAGCAGTGGTAACTAGCTAACCTGCTCCACATCTGTCTCTCACACTGCTTTCTCCTCAACAGGAGACATGTAGTTTGACATGAAGTGCTGTCAGAACCCTCGAGCCAGACTACTTTAGCTAAAGCACTGGACTTGAAGTATATGTAGAGAATGAGCTATAACTCCTTCAATGTTAGGACACTCAAATATAAATTGTACACTCACAGTAGTAATAAGTTTGTACAGACTTGCCACAAATTAGTTGGACTAGTACTGCATGATATTAGTCAAATTACTATTTGCATATATCCACTCGTATTTTTTTTTTTTTTTTTGCATAAAGTAAGCACCAGCTAGTTCAACAAAAGTTAATGAGTAACTGAATATGGATACATCCCTAAAACTTTTTCTTTATTATATTTGCTTATTGTTTTATTCTCTTGAATACTTCGGAAGAGAAGATCAAAGGTGCTGGAAATTTATAGATGCTGGGGTAGTGGCGGTGAAGGTCCTTCCTCTCGTTTTCTGAAAGGAAGAAAATTTAAAATGTCAAAAACGTTGTTACATAAACAGCACTACTTTGGGAATGTCTTCACCACAGTTAGTTACAAAAAACACTTAAAGTAATGAACAAGAAGTGATTGTGGCAAAGATGACAGCTTTTCTAAAACATTTACTTTCATGGGGAAAAAATATCAAAGGACTGCATAAACTCCTGTGAATACTGAGTACACCTTTACTGCTTCCATTGGAGTTAAGACAGTAAGTAGCAGATGTGCTCATATTGATCAGCCAGTGTAACCCACCGCCTCTATAAAAGTGGATGTTTTCGCAGTTTGCTGGTCTGGAGCATTCAGGTGTGTGTTCCAATGCCACACTCCCAACAGATTCACCCTAAGGTCACACTTACACTGCAAGAAACCCAAGAGCTACATCTCAGACTCCTTGGGGCTGAGTTAGCAAGTTAAATGTTCAAGTTCATGACAGTACAATTCGAAAAACATGGAACAAGTATGGCTTGTTTGGAAGAGTTGCCAGGAGAAAGCCTCTTCTTTCTAAAAAGAACATGGCAGCATGGGTTAGGTTTGAAAATTTGCATCTGAGCAAACCACAAGACTTCTAGAACAATGTCCTTTGGACAGATGAGACCAAAGTGGAGATGTTTGGACAAAATGTACAGCACCATGTTTGGTGGGAACCAAACACAGCATATGAGCACGAACACCTCATACCAACTGTCAAACACGGTGGTGGAGGGGTGATGATTTGGGCTTGCTTTGTAGTCACAGGACCTGGGCACTTTGCTGTCAGTGAGTCAACCATAAACTCCTCTGTATACCAAAGTATTCTAGAGTTAAATGTGAGGCCATCTGTCTGACAGCTAAAGGAAAATCTACAACAGCACCTTCGACTGCTCCCTTGTATTTCCCTTAAGGGGTCTCCACAACATATGAATCCACATAGGTAATTTGGCACAGATTTGACATGCCCTTCCTGATGCAACCCTCCCAAGGAGGGAAGGGCTTGTGTCTCTGCCTGGACTTAAATCAGGGACTAGTTGCTTGCGAGGTGAATGTGCTACAGAGGCACAGCAGCAAATCTACAACAGAAAAGAAGCAGGATTTTACAACAGCCCAGTCAAACTCCAGACCTCAACCCCATTCAAATGCTGCAGTGAGACCTTAAGAGAGCTGTTCATAAATGAATGTCCACAAACCTCAATGAAATGAAGCAAAGGTGCTAAAGCTGCTAAAGGTGGTAGATATACTTAGTGGATTGGCGGATTACTTAGTTTTTCACATGACCATATAGAATCACATGAATATAGGTATCAATGTTAAACTACAACACAAAGGCAATTAGGCTCTCCACCTCTGTGTCTGTATGAGTGTCTACATGTTGAAACTGATATCAGGAACCGTGGATAATCCCCTTTTCCTTTTTGCATTCCCATCTTTTTCCTCTTTCTCCAGTGTTTACTCCCAAAGTGATCGGTGTGGCAATAGCACGGTACGACTTCAGTTCACGTGACACCCGGGAGCTCTCGCTGCAAGAGGGAGACGTGGTTAAGATCTACACCAAGTCGGGAGCTAATGGCTGGTGGAGGGGCGAGGTCAACGGCAGGGTGAGTGGTAGCCTTCAGATGCTGAATGGGAACTAAGGCAACAAAAAAATCACTTGTGGAGACTAGGTCTACCTTCCAGGGTATCAGATTTATCTAAAAGCAGAAAGAAAGTCCCGTGCTCTTGGATAAATTGCTGTTATGCGTCTTTTAAAACATATATGTGTCTTTATATTGTATTCATGCATATATTCAGTCGTGCTTAATCAAGGCACATGAGTTTCAGAGCTTTTATTAGCTGTCTTCACCCTGAATTGTTCTGGTTGTTAAATTCTTAAATCCAATTTTGGGTAGCAGTAGAAAAACAGAAGTTTTGCAGAAGAAAGATTTGGCAGATATTTTTGTCTACAGGTACCTTGAAGGGGCTGTTCAGATTGAGTCTATTTTTTCATTAGTCTGTTGTGTGCAACATTTATGTTCCCACATATCCTCTGTTGGAATGATTCATTTGCCGCTCTTGCATCACTTAAATGCATACATTTTCCCTGCCAATGCCGAGAGCGCTCTATAATCAGGCGTACAACGCTGAGAGAATCCAGGTTCTAAAGGCAGTGAAATGTATGTGACGACTCCCACTCACATGCACTGGATTTTAACTTGGCAGAGAGCGTTGGACAGAGTGTGTGCGCTTGTGTGCAAATACTGCGTTTTGCGCTGCGAGTGTGAAGGGAACAGCTGCAGTAAATGGTGCTTTTCTCTTTTACTAAGCCTGATGTGTGCATTGATACTGCTCTTGTGAAAATCAAGCAGTGAGAGAAGAGTCTGTGAAGTGCTGCTAGTCTCTCTTTAGGGCCATCAGCCAATAAAGATAATTGGTACTACTTGCTGGTTCCCTTATTTAAAATTCTGGAGTAATCTGGGGTTATACCATAATATCATCAATATCGACACAATATAGCAATCCAAATATTTAAATGCTAATTTTATTTCCATAGTTGTTAGTTTTTATAGTCGGTTAGCCATTATTACTGGCCGTTATTGGACTGTCACAGTTGTGTCAGTAGCACCATGTATGTTGCTGATTTAAAAGGCTTTTTAAAAAAACAGAATATAATTCAAAAAATGCTTTAAGCAGTTTCAAAGTGGTGTCTTTACATAGTTTGTCTGTGGCACTAGGACTGTCTACAGCACATGGAGCAGAGTAGCATCACTGCTACTAACTAGTTAATGAAGTGTTTTGCTATAAAGTTAAACCCTGACCTCATTATTTTCAATTTGCCCTGTAACTTCTGACCCATCTGTATATATGTAAAATCACTTAAAAGAATCTGTCAGTCATGCAAGTTTTTTAAATGTCCTTCACATTATTAAAAGTTGATAGAGGGATGTTACACAATTTAATTCAGTTCATTTCAAATTTATTTATATAGCGCCAATTCATAATAAAGGTCACCTCAAGGCACTTTAGTGCAGTATTAGAGAGAAAATCCCAACAATCAAATGATCCTCTAAGAGCAAGCACCTGGCAACTGTGGGAAGGAAGAACTCCCTTTTTAACAGGAAGTGACCTCCAGCAGAACACAGTGACTCATAACATAACTACTGTCGGAATTACACGTAATCAAGCTTAATCTATTCTATTAAAGCATGTATTATTCAGCTCGGGTATCATGCATTTCCATGAAAATGTTCGAAATGTCAACATCATTGTTCCCTGGTGTATTAATCCTGATGTCTGTGAGCCTTTGGCATGAGGGTGAGACACTACGGGTAAAATCTGTTGTTCTTCACTTGAGTTTTTTCAGTGTTGCTTCAACAACACTTCATATTTACAACTAATGTTTAGAAAATGTCTAAATATGTTCTACATTTTATCTTGTGAACATTTATGTCAAGTTCGTATTCAATCAAATGTCATATTTGCACATTTAAACATTAAACTTTAGAAAATTTGTGAATAAGAATGAGTGTTGAAGTTACCAGTCAGACAAACTTTATGGTAAATAGTGTTTTTCCATTAAATATGTGTGGAACTACATTTTTAAAGGCTGATTTCTCAAAATGAGTATGTCTTACACCAGAAATCTCCACTTCAGAAGCAATTACATCTACCAAATTTTCCAGATTTATTTACTATTATCAGGGGAGGTCTGGTGCAGGGGTGATTACATTAATGTGGGCTGCAGGAAGCAGACTTAAACAAAAATAGGCAAACCTTTTATGTAGACAACAAATAGAAATCTTAAAAGAGCAGAATTCCAAAATCACAGGCGTGTGATGAAAATACAAGGCTGCACATAAAGAACATAGGCGGGCAACATGAGAGACACTGTGACAAAGTGTAAAAGGGAAGACAGGACAATTTATGGACTGATTAAACAACAGGAAACAGGTGAGGAACAAGAAACAGCTGAACATAACAGGTGACGACAATTAGGGCAAGTTTGACAATCACTAATAAGGAGAAATAAACAGAAGGTAAAACTAACAACAGACCCAACAGAAAACTCAACTTCAAAGTAAAACAGGAAGTAAACAAAAGACAAATACTAAAAACAGCGATACTAGACATGATAACAGATGGTGGAACTAGGGTGACCAGATCCCAAAAAAATAAATGTGGTGCCAGTGCTGTGTTCATGTCAAATAATGTGGGGCATTGCATCCAGACTGGATGACAGTTATAACCATGTTTAGCCAATTATGACACACATACATATGCTGTGTCTCCACACTTTCTTCTCATGCATTGGGTGAAGGCCAGATTTTAGAAAAGTGCATGTCCTGCAGAGCCAGTCAAAACGATTCAAAATCAATCTAAGGGTACATCCCCAAAAAGCCTCAAGTCATGATGTGAGGCTTGATGCCATGGTCAGTTTGTTTTTTTTTTTCTTCTTTTTAATGCAAATTGGATGGTTAAAAACCGGTGTATAATAGTTTATTGATTTTAACCACGGCACCAGCAGACAGCAATGGCGGTAGATGCGACAAGGCGTTACCATGCGTATGATTCCACAGTCGTTATTTGTTTATTTGTTTGTTTTGTGCAGATTGGACAAATAGTCACAGAGATATGGCTAAAAATTTAAATATATTTTTTACAGATGGCGCCACCTAGTGGCCAATCTGTATTTTTTAAAATGCCCAAAAATCTTAATAGTTCCATACCTCACGGAGGTCTATCACTGTGTCGAAATTCAAAATCCTGCAACAAATCGTTTTTGTGCAATCGCGATGATACGAAGGATTTCCGCGGCAGCACTGATGATTCTATCATATCCATTTTGGGATATAATTATGCAAATTACTGTATAATTGGATAGGCAGTGCCTCATTAGTGCATTGAATATAAAATTTCAGAAAACCACCAATACAAGAAAATACATCCTTAATGTAAGTTATACCCTAAACATTAGCTCAGTGCACTGCTGTGCCTAAATGCAGTCTCACAGCATTAAGCATGGCTGCAGATGCTTTGTTACCTCTTATAAAGAATCTGCAGGGTAATGTTTTCATACAGCCCTTTTTTTGGGGGACTGTTTACATTCTGTTAAATGTGGAAAAGCTCACTCTCAAGTAGAGTAAACTGAACTGCAGGAAAGCGTGTATAACCACCATAATCTGATGGTGTCATTCAGCCCCTGTCTGATTAATAATGCCCATTTCTTTCCCCCGCAGGTCGGCTGGTTTCCATCCACATACGTGGAAGAGTGTGAGGAGTGAAAGGTTCCACGCGGGAAAAGGAGAAAGATAAAAGAAGAGCAGCAGCGGTGGAGTAAGCAAACCGAGCACATAACAGTGACTGAGTGAGCTTTCGCACAGCAGACGGCTTCACTCTCCTCCACGGTGCCCTGTTGCCTAAAACCATCCCAGAAGCCTTTGGGAGAGACAAAGGGCTACAGTACATTGCAGATGCAAAGATGCCCAGTCATTTCTGGTTGACTCTGAGTGGCTAAGCGACTCCACCGACGAGCAGCTTGCCTGTCAGCGGGGTACAGGCCCTCGCCAGACGCCCCTCTCGCCCCCTCCCTTCCTCACTTCATCCGTCCATCCATAATTCATCCTTCGCTTCCTTCCTCTCTGTCCTAGCCAGCCGCAGCCCCCCCCAACTCCCACCTGTTTCCGCTTGCCAAGTCGGCCGTCGCCCGAACTGTCAGAAGCAGATACTCAAATGCCGCTCTTCCATTCATCCGCTCATCCATTCATCCATCTATCCCCCCTCAGCACTCCGCGTGGGAATAGAGTCATCTGAGAGTTGGAAGAGACTGTGAAGTTTTTTTTTCCCTTTCATCCTCGTCTGTCTCTGAAGGGATTTCAGTCAGTTTTGACCTTGCCCGTTTGTTTTTTTTCCACTAATGCAGGTGGATATTGATGACTTGATGACCCAGATTTACACACACACACACACACACACACACACACACACAAAACCACCGCCCACCTCTCCTCCCCTTCAGATTATTATCGCCACACACTTGCACACGCACTCTTCCAGGAGATGTAAGAGAGGGATGGTGTCAGATAGCATCGCTGCACAGTGCCAGCAATTGATCGCTGTTGTTCCTATTTTCCTTCCACCTCCTACATTCTTTATCTCCAGCCCAGCCTCTCATGTTTTCAGTTGTCTTGGCCGTTAGTGATCCTCCGCTCTTATCGGTGGCAGCCCTGTCAACAAGAGCCCATCCGCCGAGGGTTTATCTTATTGGAGGCATTAGCGGCTTGTCGGGGGAGCAAACCGCGCTACCTGGAAGCCACCTGCCACCTTAACCCATAACGTGAGAAAATGAAAACACACGAAACACAAACACGCCAGGATGTGCTCTTCTCAGTTTATCATCTCCCTTTCTTAGCGTGTTGTGAATTCTGTTGTTTCAGTTTCATCTTGTACAGCCACGATGAATGTGCTCGATTGTGATCTTGCACTGGTTGTCTATGAGAGACTGTAAACGCAGACACCTTTCTTGCCTATGTTTCAAAAATATTTTAAGTACCAACACTTCAGTCCAAACAATTACCAGCTTTCAGAAACCTTTCCGTGACACTTACATCTCCCTGCTAACTGTCCTCCCGCTCCACCCCTAACTCAATTGTTCCACCCCCACCCTGATGGTGCATAATGTCTCCTTAATCTGCAGTAAGAGAGGATTTTCCCACATTTAAAGGATTAAAAAACCTTTACGGGAAAACAAGCTGTGACACATTTTTAATGTTAACATCACAGAAGAAAGGAAAAAGGAGCCAAAACACACGGAACCAAAACAGTGATCAAGCAAGGAGGTTGGACATGGAGAATTCCTCAGTAGTTGGCTTTGTGTAGCGATGCTGATGATCTGTTTAATAGAGAAACTTTGCTGTAAAACAAACCTCAAATCATGTCTTTTTTTTAAAAATATGTACATACTGAGACTATTATTTAACTAATGGTTGGTGATATGTGTTCTTGCAATCAAGGGCAATCCAAATCACACACAGTCAGGTGAAAAGGAAGTTTTTCAAAGAAGTCTATACAGTCCTGTGAAAAACTAAATACACACTTACTTCGTCTACACGTGACCACCTGTATAAAAGCAGAAGTTTTGGCAGATTGCTGGTCTGGAGCAACCAAACACAACATATCAGCATATCAAACACAGTGATGATTTGGGCTTGTTTTGTAGACACAGGACCTGGGTACCTTGCACTCGTTATGTTTAGCGTGAACCAGAGTTTACCAGAGTCGAATGTGAGGCCATCTCTCCGACAGATAAAGCTTTGCCCAAATTGGTTAATTCGACAGGACCGTGATCCCACGCACAGAAGCACATCTACAATGGATTGACTGAAAAATAAAAGAATCAAGGGTTGCAATGGCCCAGTCAAAGTCCAGACCTCAACCCAACTGAAATGGCGCGTTGAGATCTTTAGAGAGCCGTGCGTGAATGAATTCCCGAAAACCTCAATGAACGGAAGCACTGCTGTTAAGAAGAGTGGGCCAGAATTCCTCCACCATGATGTGAGAGACTGATAAAGTCATACAGAATACCATTACTTTAAGTTATTGCCACTACAGGTGGAATCACTGGGGTGTACTTAGTTTGTCACAGGACTGCATAGAGTCGTGAAATCTCTCTTCTTCACATGACTGTACATTCTGTAAGGATAGTCGAAACACTACTTTGAACGAGTCCTTTAATGTCTTGAGTTAGAAGTTGTTTCATTTCCTGTTCCCCTCTTCAGTTACACAGAGCTATTTTTTAAATGTTCTTTTCACTTATAATAAAAACTAAGAGTTCAACATGGAGTGTAGATAAAATATAATTGCATCTGTCACTGAAGCACACTGTGGGACAGCTTATTAAGAAGCAGCGTGCACTGGTTGACCACTTGAGTGGGGAATTCTGTTGTAGACATTGTTGAGTTTTCAGATTTTAAATTGAACTGAAAACATCAAGGAAACCGTCAGTATTCGGCTAACTCGCGGGTCCTGCCTCAGAACCAGCCTGCAGGGCAATCCTTTCAGTCAAAGCTGCAACCCTTCCACTGTCAAGTCTTCATTGTGTTGATGCCACGGGGTATTACGGTTTGTGAATTTTAGAAAAGATTTATTGTGAAGCCAGGCCGTTATGTTCCCTTTCAGCCCTGTCACTCCATGCCTTTATGAGATGTAAGAAATATGCTGTTTTCAGTCGTTTTTTTAAACTATTAGACTGAAAAAATGCATCAAAAAGATCTTTTTTTTTTTTTCACAGTGACTTCTCCCCTTTTCCAAATTCCCCTCATCAACAGTGTCATTAAGTGACCACTAGATGGAAGCATCCTAAACACAGCCTCTCGCTCTTCAAGCAGTCACTTTTAACTTGCAAAAGTTTGAGCATGACATCATCTGATTAGGAGGTGAGCGATATTAAAGGGAACAGCTGGCGTTAGCTTCAGACCTGCTGCTGCGAGTGTGAGAAACAGAGGAAGCCTTAAAGACAAGCCCGGAGTTTCAAAGTAAAAAAGATTCCTCTCTGAGGGAGGGGTGTTTAAACTGCTCCTCGCATAGATGCCACAGTGTCCTTTGTGACTGATGTTCAGGAAACTTCTTGACCAGCAGAAACCCTCAGCATGGCACTTCTTCTCTCCTCCTGCTTTCCAGTATAGCTGCTGTCTCTGAACGGCCAAGCATAAAGATTTTTAATATCTTTAGGAAATTGTAGAGAGAGAGTTGAGGGCGCGGAAGAAGCGCAAATGTGATCCAAACACCTCTCTCCCGTCTGGGGAGAACTGGAGAGCCGGAGCGGGCTCCTCTAATCGCAGACTCTGGTAATCCACTCCTGCTCTCCCTTCTCCACCCAGATGAACTCTGACAGTGGGGCCATTTACAGCTGCAGGCCTTCCTCTCCTCCAAGTGCGCCTCCAGAATTTTTTTTTTTTTTTTTTCCTCCCCAGCGG
>VUQH01091260.1:0-15115 GCA_015106775.1 Etroplus canarensis
TATGATGTTTGCAGATGACATTGTGATCTGTAGTGAGAGTAGGGAGGAGGTGGAAGAGAACCTGGAGAGGTGGAGGTATTCACTGGAGAGAAGAGGAATGAAAGTCAGTAGAAACAAGACAGAGTACATGTGTGTGAATGAGAGGGAGGCAGGTGGAACAGTGAAGATGCAAGGAGTAGAGGTGGCGAAGGTGGATGAGTTTAAATACTTGGAATCAACCATCCAAAGCAACGGACAGAGCACAAGAGAGGTGAAGAAGAGAGTTCAGGCAGGGTGGAGTGGGTGGAGACGAGTGTCAGGGGTGCTTTGTGACGTTAGAACCTCGTGACTTGCTCGCGGGTATCATGAGGTCACTCCTGCCAACACCCCAACACCTGATGGACAGTCATCGGAGTTCTCGTAGAGGCAGGTGCGGGATGCCGTCCATCAACCGTCAATCCATGCGCTGCGTGCCTCTGGGCGTCCAGCTCTCCTCCCTCCTCTAAATGCAGCATGGGGCGTTCAGCTTTCTCCCCTGCGCTGACCTCTGTCCTCCAGGTCGGGGCCAGAGCAAGATGGAGCACCTGGTCATTTTTCAAACCCTTAAAAAAATAAATAATAAATAAGCCTATTAAAGTTCAGTGGCACACCTAGCTCAATGCAGTGAAATCGGCATTTAATCAGGACATGTTAAAGTAGCATTTACCATTTGCACGGTTACGTTTGATTGGCTGACCAGTGTCTGCAAGATGAGAATACATGACCAAGAATATTACACATAGTAACTGAATAAAAATATGTTTAAGCATACATTTAATAATTAAATTCTATAATCATTACACCGAGAGCAGAAAGAAATGTAGTCTATTAGGCTTCAGAGTGTATCGGATGACTGTGGTTTCTGAATTATTTGGAGAGAGAAAAAGCCTCCTCTTTGTTCTGTTTTTTTTTTTCCACAAATGGCACAACGTGTATAACTATGCATTTTCTCAAGCAACTGCCCATTTCGGTTCTCATTTTGAAGCGTTCCTGTTATTGAGGGAAATAAAATGTAAGTGGATGCACGCACAAACACACTTTGATTTGTGACTTTTAATAAAGCCTCTATGAGAAAACGCTCTGCTACCATGAGCATTTATGTTCCCTAGTACGTGATCTCAGTCTACACTTTTGGTGTTCATTTTGAGTTGGTGAGCAAATCCTGTCAGTGTGCCGTCTGGTTCGGCTAGCCTGATTGGACTGACCTCCACTCTAAATCTGCATTTTGTGTCTCCTCTGCAATTTTCTAGCCCCGCTTTTTACAGAAGCAGATTCAAAAAACTCTGGGCTGCTTTCGATGCACACAGCTGCATGGGGCTGAGTCGTTCCACACATGCATCCTGATGTTTCCAGCTGCGGGCTGCAGATGGGAAGCCTGGTCAACACAAAAACGTGTCGCGTCGTTTCTGTCAGAGCCCGGGGATGATGATGTCACAGCATGTCGTTGCGAACGATGTTCTTTCAGATCATCATCAAGTGTTTCCTCAGATCCGTCTCTTCGCCTCCCTCCGCAGCAGGCCAGCGAGGCCGTGACGTTTTGGGGTTAAGCTGTGGGAGGGCGGCGCTCGCTTCCTGCCGCGGGACGTGATCCTCACTGACGCGTGTGTGCCGACACACTGCCGTCCACACCGAGCTGTATAGAAGACTGCTTGGTGGACAAAACTGCTGCTTGGTGCTTTGATGGCAAAACTAATTTATTCATCCCTTTAATCTAAAATATCTTTAATCATATCCTGATAAATGAACAATAGTCATTAATATGAACAAAAACAATAAGGCCACTGACAGTATTAGAAAGATTTCACTGAACTGCAACCTGCAGCTGTTGTCGGGAGAAAACGTTGCATCTCAGAATGTCAGATTTTAGGAGCCGTTAACACAGAGCTGAAATGAAACCATCAGTCTGTCAATAGTAATACAGAAACAAGCCTGGAGTCCTTTTGCAAGTCAAATACACAAAAATCTTCCCAGTTTGTGAGGGTTTGGTGCTTTTTCTTGTCCTCTTGAATAGGAAGCTGAATAAGTTTGTGTTTAGAGGTGAAAACGAGCATTTTGAAGATGCCAGTTTGGCCAAGAAAAATCACAAAGCGTATTCTATAGAACTTTGAAGTGCTGCATTTCGAGAAACTTTGGTCCCTGCATTTTTTAACCAAAGCTCAGTGCTCCTCGATTGATCAAAAAGGTCTCAAATTTGTCCTCACTCGACAAAAACCTTCCCACTCAAAAATATGAAAAAAATGAAATTACTAATCTTTACTTTTAGGTTTCCGGCTGTAACATCACAAAATCTGAATAGCGTGTTTTGACGTGGCATCAAAATGTACTTTGTTTTTTTGAAAAGTGTTGCCGATGAGAATTTGTTCCTGATCTGTTCTCTGTCCCATCGTCCACTGCAGCCTTCCCATTGGCACTGATGCTCATTGGTCCTGACAGCTCTCTGCTGCTGATTGGTCCGCCATCACTAAAGCCCCAGCTCCCTCCGTCCTCTCCCGTCCTCAGGGCGATCCTCCCGCCTCGCTGCAGATCAGCAGAAAACCTGCTCGCTGTCATCATGCTGTCACTGTCACGAAGAGAGAAACCAAAAGTACCAACAGCTCACATTCACGTTCTGTCAGTGTTGCTTATTTTCAGAATCGCGTTGATAAAAAGAGAACAAATGTTCCTGTCAAGTTCAGCAGTAAACACGCACTTAAATCCTTTTCCACGGTTATTAACTCTTTCAGATGTGCAATGAAAAGAGTGGACATCTAGGCATGAGTTGTGGGTGAGGGTCACAGCCTGGGCCCAGTTTCAAAGACCCACAAAGTATTTCAAAATGTGTTGAGTAACAAGCTTTTCCCCACTTCACTGAACAGTCCAATAACAATTGTAAAAATGAAACGTTAAAGCAAATTTAATTCCACTTCAGGGAAAATAGTTCCCACAGTTCCAAAAATTTCATATTTAATTTAATATTTATCTGTATGTCCACGTGTCTGTCTGTCTGTAATAACTTCATCAGTCCTTCATATCATGAAGGACCTGTTTTGGTCCACTCTTACTCTTCAGTTGCTTCAGTGCGTTGAGGTTTCTGGTCATGCAATCATGCACAGCTCTCTTGAGGTCCTGCCACAGCATTTCAGTCCGATTAAAGTCTGGACTTTGACTGGGCCAGTGATTCTCAGAAGCTGGAAAAAGTTTGCACCCTACACAAAGTTTTATCAATGACTAATAATAAAGGATCCATGTTGAATTTTACCTTAATAAAGGAGCATGTGATCGGTGCAATAGCGTCAGCTAACGCTTGTTTTACTTTTTGCTTAAAAAATCTTATCTCGTCACCTTAGGTTCACTAAACCATTTTTATCTGGTTGTCCACATCCCACCTGCAGCAGCTCTGCACCCCCACTAGTGGGGCCCACCCCACGCTTTGAGAACCACTGGACCAGGCCATTGAGGCACCTTAGTTCTTTTCTTTTTTTATCCGTTCTGTTGTAGATTTACTGTGTGCTTGGGATCATTGTCCTGTTGCAATTTCAAGCTTTAGCTGTGGAACAGAGGACCTCACATCTGACTCTAGAATTCTTTGGTACAGAGGGGAGTTCATGGTCAACTCAATGGCTGCAAGGTGCCCAGGAGCCGTGTCAGCAAAAGAAGCCAAAGTCATCACTCCTCCACCACCGTGCTTTACAGTTGGTATGAGGTATTTGTGCTGGTGTGCTGGGTTTGGATGTCATAAAACATGACACTGTCCATTACAGTCTCATTGGTCTTGTCTCTTCCAAAAGATGTTGCTGCAAAAGTCTTGTGGTTTGTCCAGATGCAACTTTGCCAACCTCAGTCATGCTGCCATGGCTGTAGTTAGAGAGGAAGAGGCTTTCTCCTGGTAACCCTTTCAAACAAGCCATGCTTGTTCAGTCCTTTTGTAATTGTGCGATCATGAACTCTTACATTAAATATGCTAGTCGAAGCCTGTAAAGTCTAAGATGTAGAAGATGGTCTGACCTTTGGGTAATCTGCAGGGATGTCCATTCCTGGGAAGACTGTGGCATTGTGTTAACACACATCTGAATGCTCCAGACGAGCAAACTGACAGATCTTCTGCTTTTACAGAGATGGTCACACTGGCAGATAATCATTTAATCAGCATTTCATTAGCAGCGCCTGGCCGCTACTTACCCTCTTAATTCCTGTGGAAGCAGTAAGGGTGGACCTAGTTTTCACAGGATGGCAAAACGTTCGTTTTCACATGGCTGCATTCGTGGAAGCGTGCAGATTGTCAGACACATGAAAGGATGCTTTGTTCTGCCGTGCTTAACAGAGATCATGCAACAGTCGGTCTCCACAGAACTACATTTAATATTCATACATGAGAGTCTCTAGTGCACAACTCGATGGTAACTCAATGCAAGGCAAAGGAAGGAGGCGCCACATGTTGGCACAGTTTAGCAGTATTTTTAAAAGTTAATTATTCATCAGCAAAACTTTTCATGGAGTCAGACCTCAGCAGTAGCAAAATAAAATGACGTCACATAAACAAGGCAAAGTGATGATAAATCTGTTCAGTTAGTGACATTGGTCCTATCACCTAACCCTGTTGTCTAAACATAAGCTGCAGTGTAATGCCATGTTTTAGTAAAAGCTTGACTCTTGGGAGGGCAAGGCAAATGGACAGAAATCGAGTGACACTCTCGGGACCTTTTTATCCATCTACGCTTTGATCATAGATTTAACTGTGTAGCCAAAGGGCACTTTACCAGTACATGTCACTTTCTACATCAGCTCCAGCCTTCTAACACGTGTGAGTCACTAACAACCTACAGAGATAAACCAAGTGTCCACGGCCTTTTCTTTAAAAGTGACCTCTGACCTGTGCTTCGACACTGCTCATTTAAAGCCCGTCATTAAGAGAAGCCGAGGCAGTGTTTTTTTTCTTTTCTTCACTGTGATAAATTAAGAGCCAAATATAGAGAACAGGAACAGTGGCATTTCACTGGCATTTCAGTTTGCTCTCCCTGATAAAAACACTTTAATAACTTCAACAAAACTTGCAGAATGACTCAGATCAGGTTTATTCATCAGAGACATGTCCTCGTTCCTGTGAATTTTAGTTGGCCTGACTGCAAGAAAGACTTCAATCCACAAACAGACAATGTATGGATTAAGCATGATGCAGTAATAAGAAAACACATTTTTTTTCCTGGCTTTTGTAAAATCTTTGCTTATGTTGCTTTAAAATACAACAGAATCTGAAAAGCAGCTGATAAAAATAACAAGCATTAAAGCAAACCCCCTGGGATAAATACAGGATTCTGAATGGTGAAGAGGGAGCTGAGCTCTAAAGCAAAGCTGTCGATTTACTGGTCTATCTACGTTCCTACCCTCACCTATGGTCATGAACTTTGGGTAATGACTGAGAGCGTGAGATCACGAATACAAGCGGCTGAAATGAGCTTTCTCCAGAGACGGGGTGAGGAACTCAGTCATCCAGGAGAGGCTCAGAGTGGAGCCGCTGCTCCTCCACATCGAAAGGAGCCAGCTGAGGTGGTTCGGGCATCTGATCAGGATGCCTCCTGGACGCTTCCCACTCGAGGTGTTTCGGTCACATCCCTCTGGGAGGAGACCCCGGGGCAGACCGGGGACACGCTGGAGAGACTATGTCTCCCAGCTGGCCTGGGAACACCTTGGTATCCTCCCTGAAGAGCTGGAGGAGGTGGCTAGGGAGAGGAATGTCTTGGCTTCTCTGCTCAAACTGCTGCCCCTGTGACCCGGACCACTGGACAAGATGGATGGATGGATGGATTCTGATAACATAAAGGTACGACACCAAGATTACGTTTGGTTTCTTAAGAAAGAGAGTTAAACATCTCTAATAAATTATTTACACAGTGCTATGTTTGTGTTTTATCACTCTGAATTTGAAAACAGTGGTCTTATTTAAATATACACTTGCTGGCCACTTCATTGGGTATATGTGATCAGCTGATCACATGGCAGCAGCTTAATGCATTTAGGCATTTATACATGATCAAGACGATCTGCTAAAGTTGAAACTCAGCATCAGAACGGGGGAAAAGGTGATTTAAGAGACTTTGAATGTGGCATGGTTTTTGGTGCCAGATGGCCAAAGTCAGAGAGAAAATATCCAGTGAATGGTGGTTCTCTGGGCAAAAATGCTTTGTTGATGCCAGAGGTCAAAGGAGCTGATAGGAAAGCAACTCAAATAACCACTTGTTACAACTGATGCATGCAAAGGAGCATATAAATGCACTGAGCCTTGAAACAGATGGACTACAGCAGCAGAAGACCTCACCAGGTGCTCCTCCTGTCAGTTCCTCCTGTCAAGCTCACCAAACTTAGACAATAGAAGACTGGCAAAATGTTTGGCATGAACAACATGGACGCACTTGACCCATCCTGCCTCCTATCAATGGTTCTGATTTTGGTGGTTTGATGGTGTGGGAAGTATTGCTGTGACCTCATCTTCTGATGGCTGCTTCTAGCTGAATAACACACAATGTGAAAAAACTCAAACGTGCCAATGAGTTCACTGTACTCACATGGCCCGCACAGTCAGCAGATCGCGATCCTTTGGGATACGGTGGAACGGGACAGTCTCATCATGGAGGTGCAGCTGACAAATCTGCAGAAGCTGTGTGAGGCTGTCAGGTGAATATGGAGCAAAATCTCTGAGGAATGTTTCCAGCACCTTTTTGAATCTGTGCCATGAAGAATTAAGGCACGTCTGAAGGCAAAAGGGGTCCAACCCGGTAGTAGAAAGGTGTATCTAATAAAGTGGTCAGTGAGTGTGTAGGCTTTGTATGAAGAAGTGCTTTAAACCTGCATTCTTTCTAAAAGACATCAGTGGCAACACGCATGGTCGCCAAAAGGCATTCAGTCTTATTGAAGTATGGGAAAATGGCCTTAGGCCGACACTGTCCTGGTGAGTTTATGGGCTCAGTCAATCGTTAGAAGTCATACTGAAAAGAACACCATGGTTTTTCTTCTTCTTTTGTGACTTTTGGTCAACATCAGAGACAAAAAGAACACCAGTGCAGGCTATGCTTCGATGTGTGATTGACAAGTCTCTAGCCATATGAACGTGCACTGTCCCTCGGTTGTTGCGTCCACTTTAAAGAAGCTTCACTGAAGGACTTTGCTGACTTGTGGCTGGTGTTATGGTGGTCTGTGTTTAAATGTTAAAAAAGCAAACTGTGAAATGAAAGGTAGAACTGAAAACATTCAACTGAAACTTCTTTTCAAACCTCAAACACAAGAAAAATGTACTAATTTATTTTCCAGACAATTGATGCTACCCTCATATTAATAATTAATAATTCTACAGTGAGCCAGCAGACTTAGCTTAACGTACCATAAAGATTAAAAATGGGGGAGTGGGCTGGCCTAATTCAAAGGTAACAGTCTGTCTACCAACACCTCTACAGCTTATATGTTGTGAGCTGTTCTGTGTATGGGTGCCCATCAATGGCCACAGGAGGGAAAAGACATTTCAAGAGGACGTTTTACTACACTGAACACCAGATTTTTTTCCCCGTGTCTTCCATTTATTCAATCAATAAATAAACGGGGTGGTCCAAGATGGCGGCACAACGGTAGCGCGCGGCCACTCCGGAACCAAGGTGGTGCTTGTACCCCTGTGATTGTCCATGTTTTGACCCCGTTTTGACCCGGTGTTCGGGTGTTGTGGACGCCGGGACGGTGGTGTTCGTGTTCGAAAGTCGGAGGTTTGAGGACGACCAGACGCCGTTGTAGCTCCGTCCACAGACGAGGCTAACTGGCGATCTGGCGGTGTTGTTTTTTATGAACTGCCGGGCAGCATCCGGGAAACCATCGTTTTTGGTTTCCTGGGGGAGTATCGTCGCAGGGCTGATGCTGCAGATGGGCGGTTTCTGGGAGCTCCGATCTCGGCTTGCTGTGTGGACCAGGCCTTCAGTCCTCGGTGTCGCCTGATGCCGATGGCCGGGGAAGAGGACATCATGGGCAGGGTGCTGTGCTGGGCCGGAGCCGGGCCCTGGCCGGCCAGCACTACCCTTGTATGGCGCACCGGGTCCTGGGGGAACGCTATATCGTTTCACTGTGTATTTATATGTAGTTGAAATGACAATGAAGTAATCCAATCCAATCCAATCCAATGATTTATTGAAATGTTAATGTAAACAGACGGTACAAAGGCAAAAACAAAGTTTGTAGAATTCTAATGAGCTTCAAAGTCAATCACCTTTATTCTTCAGCACAGCATGAATCACTTAGCCAAGCTTTCTTGCCATTTTTTTTTTTAATTTCAGGAATAGTTCCCCAGGCCCTTTGAAGGACATCCCAAAGCTCTTCTTTGGCTTTTACTGCATTGGCAGTGTGCTTGGGATCATTCTTATGCTGAAAAACAAAGACGTTAACAATCGGACACCGCCACACGGTGGATCAACATCATTTCTATTCTGTACTGATAATTTCATCACCGCTATCTGGAATGCAGCCCCAAACCATGACAGAGCCTCCACCGTGTTTTACAGATGGCTGCAGACACCCGCTGCTGGACCTCTCTCCTGACCTCCTCCGTACATATCGGCGAAAATTTCAACCAAAAATTTAAAATTGGGATCCATCACTGCTTCAGACTTGTCTCTACTGAATTTTAGTCCTGTTGTTTGGCACATCCCAGCCTTTTCTCTCGGTTTCCCTTCCTTAATAATGGCTTCTTAACTGCTACCTTTCCATTGAGACCATTTCTGTTGAAGCCGTCACCAAAACAGTAGATGGACTGGCTAAAGGACTAAATGCATCACTCAGGTCCTGTGTCAGGTTTTTGCTGGATTTTCCCTATTTATTAAACTCATGGCTTTCAGTCGCTGTTCATCTGCTATATATAGTATTTTTTAGGCCTGCCACTTTTTCTTTTGCCCTCCACTTGACCACTTTCCTCAAATTTTCATGGACACACTGCACACCATGTTGAAATGTGCTAATTTTTTAGCTAATAGCTCTTTAGGAATCACCTTTTTGGTGTAAAAATATTATTTTATGCCTTTCAAAGTATATTTTCATTGGCATTTTCATAGATTCAGTTAAAGAGATGGAAACAAATGTGTTTTGCGACTGAATGCTAGCAACAAAGTACCTGAGATACAATTTGAAATTGCTTCTTTGCTAAAGCTGGTTCATCCCTTGTGTTGGGTAACTTTTTATGTCAATGTTAAGTGGCTTAAAAAAACCTTTCCTGTGAAAATGGTCAGGTATAAGAATTGGACTGAAAATGACTGTAAAGAAGCCAATATCCAAAGAAAGACTGAAAGACTTTCAGAAAGCCTGGGGAACTTTTGTTCAAGGCCACTTTAGAAATGCCAAGAAAGTCGAACTATAAAGAAATGAGGGGTGGCTTGAGACTTTTTGACAGTGCTGCATATGGAATTCAACCACAGCTAAAACTATAGTGGCTTTTAGGCCATTTTTTGTTACAGTTGTATTTAAACAAACTAAACATCTGTCTCGTTAATAAAGTGGGGCTTTGAAACTAAACTCCAGTTGGACTTAATCATCTTAACTTTGTGACCCCTTAAAAATAAACACCTGTTAGGCTTGAGTAAGTCACCACAGCCACAGTAAACATTTTTATGCGAGCTCCCTCTATTCTCCATTGCACATGTACCAGAAATAAGGGACTCTTCCAAGAAGTGACTTTAGAGAATTTTGCATTAATGCATCCAAAAGCTATAGCACATTTTAGGAAATTTAGATTGGATAAATTAGCATGCTGGTTCTATTGTTTCCTATCTTATAAATGTTGCAAACAGATTATAAATTTTCCTATCTTGGTTGCATATTTAAAATAAAAAATAAATAATAATCGTAAGCCAATGAGGTCAAACACTCAGTTTTCAATAGTTTTTTTTAACTTTTAGATCTGTATGATGTCATAGAGAGGGGATGTCCCTAATATGGTCATCTCAGGCAGAGTAGTTCCACCTACCTGCTGTTTAAACCTTTAGAAAGTTGGCTTCAAGAGGGAGGAGTTATTTTTGGTTTAAAAAGGGCCCGCAGTCTTGGCTAATGTCGCCAGGATCGCAGGCCCTGTGCAGGGATGATACGGGTGGACTTGAGATACTAGTTGGTGGCGGTAATGCGCTCTGTTTGCCAACCACCAATAAAATTTACAAGAAGAAGAAGAAGCTTGTTTCAGATAAAGAATGTACTAGGGGTTCCACAAAGGCCCAGTATAAGATGCATAAGGATTATTTTGGACTGAGAGTCATGCAAAGTTACTGCAGCATTCAAAAATAAAAATACAAATTTAAAAAATGTCTCTTTTTTTCCCTAAAACTTTTATCAACCTCAGTGTTAATAGTGTTCAAAGTTCTTGGTGTAAAAACATGCAGCGAGAAAACAAACCCAAACTGCAACACATGCTGTTCAACTTTGGAATACTCATCAATGTTACTTCTCTCGCTGTGGCCAATCACAATCAAGGAGGGGGTGGAGCTTATCAAAACTCTAAGTAAAAAAGGTGTGTTAACTCAAACCTTAAAGGCAAAGGAGCTGAAGCAGCTTGTTCCAGGCTGAAGATGAACTGAGGGGATACACAAAAGCCTAGTATAAGACACATAAGGATTATTTTAAACTCTGAATCATGCAAAGCTACTGTAGTTGAGTTTAAAGAAAAAATTATAGAGCCCATTTCAAACACACCAAGCTGAAAATTTTAATAAGTTATCTTGTCGAATTTGTGATTTTTATTAGTACACAATAAAAAGCACAACTGTATGTAATAGCAGTCTTTTAGTAACATGTAACTTATATTCAGAGTCACCAGTAGGGTTGTGATTAGGGTCTGGAGTGGGTTTTGTCTTTGTCTAACTAACCCTTTATATATCTTCTGCTCTCTCTTGTAGGTACAGCCATTCACCTGGACCGATCTCTGTAACCTCCCTTGTCCCTCGTCTCCCTCCTGATCACCTCCTCCCTCTCCTTCCTTCTCTCTCCTCCCCGTTCGTGATGACGACCACGCTGGAGACGCTGTTGGGCCAGCCTGACCCAGAGTCGGGCCCTGAGCGGCTGGACGGCTGCGAGGCCTCCGGTGACCACTACAAAGTGGTTCCCTCTGTGGTCTGCTCTATGTGTTGTCTTTTCGGCATCATTTACTGCTTCTTTGGTGAGTTTTAAATGTGAGATTCATGCAGTAGCAACTCTTTGTTATGATTGGTTCAGGCCTGATTGTGATGCCACCTGTTTCTGACTCTTCTTTCAGGCTATCGCTGCTTCAAGGCGGTGATGTTTCTGACGGGCCTGATGTTCGGCTCCGTTGTTATCTTTATGCTCTGCTACAAGGAGCGCGTGCTGGACACCCAGCTGAGCGTGGAGGCCTCAGTGGGCATAGGTCTGGGCATCGGGACGCTCTGCGGCCTGGTCACCATGCTGGTTCGTAGCGTGGGCCTCTTCATGGTGGGCCTGCTGCTCGGCCTGCTGGTGGCCGTGGCCACCCTGGTGGGCATGGAGGAGCTTTCCGACAGCCCGCCGCGCTCCGTCTGGGTGCCCCTGGGCGTGCTGCTTGGCCTGGGCATGCTGTTTGCTGTGCTCACCCTGCAGTGGCAGCGTCTCTTTACCACGCTGTCCACAGCGGTGTTCGGGGCAGCCGTCATCACGGTGGCGCTGGACTACTTCATAGAGCTCTTCGCCCTCGTGTTGTACATGTACGAAAGGATAAAAGCAGAGTCTGGAAAACCTGTGTGCTGGATGACGTGGGTGGTGCTCGGGGTGTGGCCTGCCCTTACCCTGCTAGGTGTTATGGTCCAGTGGAAAGTGACTGCGGAGGGATATTCCCATACCAAGGGTGAGGAAAATGGGTTCTGATCTGTATTTGTGGTGCTTTTCTTAGGTTTGTTCTCAGTAACCTCTTAAAACACATCTGTGGACAAAAATGCAGAATGTGTACGAGAGGGATAAAATCTTTTGTACCAGAAGCTAATATGAAGTTAGTTGTAGTATGACTGTCCATGCATCATCTGTCAGCTTTAATTTATTTTCATTTAACCTTGATTTACTCCAAGGATTAAAACATTCTTTCCAAAAGTACCTTGGCCTGGTAGCAATACAATCAGCAATGGTGTTAAAATGTAAATAGCTATAGTTTAATGTGGTTTACCTTTTCATTAGCACCTTTAAAATTTAAGTGGCTAGAACAGGAAGTCTTGACCTGGATGTATGTTGGCTATAGCAGAAGCCCCAAAATGTTGGTTGTTGTCCCCTTGGTTAAGTCAGGTCATCAGAAGATAGCTGTTGGGTTCCCAGATTGGCATTTTAGAGATGCTCTGTAGCTTTGCTAACAGAAAAAGCAGCCTTTTTACATACATACTGTATGCTAAAAGTCTAATTTTTGAGGTTCTTTGTGGCATTACTGTGTTTGTTTGTAATGGCGTCATCGGATTTCAGCAGTTTATGGTTTACGTTGAACCTCTTGTAATTTCTTGAAAATTATTTGATGGTTTGAGGGTCAAACTATTTCAAAATGTTATTGAATTTTATTAAGATATTTCACAGAACATATGTAAATAAATATGGCCTAGAAATTTTGAAACCAAGTTTAACCTAGTTGGAACCACAGTGACATCTTTGGTCCTGCAGTTCATCAAATGAATTTGAACAGGTTACAGGATAAAGGCATTCTCAAATCTGCCTTAAAGAAGTTCTTCAGGGAACCTTCATGGATCCCCTACAGTTTTTTTGTTTTTTTGTTTTTTTTAATAACCACTCTTGGTGATCATTGGGTGTTATTTTTAGAAAGAAAAGAGCCATACCTTTGCCAGTGTTTCTTTCCTCATCAGCCTCTTTCTGTTCTCCATAGTAATTATCAGCCGGCAGCAGCGGAGGATGCAGGTGATGCGCATCCGTCAGCGGGACGACCGCTACCGCAACAAAAAGAAGAAGAAGCAGCAGCATGGCTCCTCCTCACACCATCACCATCAGGCCAAGCAGCTGCACCCTGAACCCGCCTACCGCCGTAAACCTAACCCTATCCGCCGCTATGACACAGACGTCCTCTCACCTGTGAGGACCCTTTATGACACTGTTGTGATCAATGCTTTTAAATGAAAACTTCAGATGGACTCAGATAAACTTCATGCCTATCACTGAATTTTAGAATAAAAGAAATCTTGTCAAAGAAGCTCTCTGTAATGCCAGAAAACCAGTTTTCAAAAACATTTATGGTCATTAAACTGTGATCAAACATACACAAGACACTAAAGTTGACTCGGACATGATAAGCTACCAGTGTCAGATAAATGCTATTTATCTCATAGGTTCTTTGTTTTGATGAGCTAATACCATGTGGCGTCTATCTAACCGTCCAAAATTCACCAGAATCACCAGTCCAGTAAAGGGTGTCAGATTTTAGTGAAATTTGCATAAAGTGATCACGGTTTTACCCGAAGTATTAGTCTGGATTTTAATGTTTATTAAATGATCGATTTCATGTGCCCCTCTGTCATCTAAATGTCTTCTGGTTAGGACCAGTTGAAAATTAGGGTGGTGCTGTAGACATAGCATCAAGTCCTAATGGGTGACGATAGGACAATAAACTGGTTTGCCAAAATGATCAGTATAATTCACGAGTGAGAAAACTTGAAGGTCATTTTATACCATTCTTCTGTTGCTATTCCTATATCTGCCATCCTTATCACGCTGGCAGATTTCCAATGGTTCTCTCCTTTTAGCTGATAGATCTACTGCTAGTTGCACTGTGATAGCTTGAAATATTGCTTTGCTACATATGTTGCATACCATTTGTACCCCCATTATTGTAGTGGAGGGATTTGTGTCTCCTAGTAATCCCAGGAGCTATGTTGTTGGGTGCAGTTTGCCCTGGTAGGGTCTCCCAGTCCTGGGTTACAGACTGGATGAAGTGCTATTTGATATGACCTCTGTGATGGAAAAACCAATGGACCATGGTACCTTACTTAAATTGCAGTCACCAGGTCTCCATCATGGAGCCAGGCACGAGGGAGGGGTTCATTGGTGAGTGTCTGGTGGCCAGACCTGGCTAGCCCTCCCATTAGAGTTTTCCCCAGTGCACAAGAGGGTTCCTTCTATGAACCAAAGGTGTAGGGAAGGGCTCCACTGAACGACAGTTTGGAATACCAGGCTTTCTTGGAGTTCTTGGGTGGAATGCTGGAAGGCGCCCACGCTGGGGACTCCATTGTCTTACTGGGAGATGTCATTGCTCACATGGGCAATGATGGTAAAACCTGGAGAGGTGTGACGGGGAGGTTTGGCTTGTTTGATCTAAACCTGAGTGATATGCTGGACTTGGGCCAGTCATGAGCATCATGTTCGAGCATAAGGGTGTTCATAAGTGCAAGTGGCACAAGGGCGCCTTGGGTTGCAGGTTGGCAAATTGATTTTGTAATTGTGTTATCAGACTTTTGAACATTAAAAGAGAGGTGCAGAGCTGTCAGCTGGGCGATGGAAGCAGCCAATGACACTTTCTGTACTTCACGAATTACAATAACCTGTGAATTGTGATGGATCATGAGCCGGATGAACTAATACATCACTGATGTTTTGATTTAGGATATGTTGGGTTATTTTCCATCTATTTGATTTTTTTTAACCGAACTCTCCTTTTTTTCCAGAGCTACATCCAGAGCTTCAGAGACCGGCAGGTCCAGGCACAGCCCTTCCCAGGCCGGCTAGTTGGAGGCTCCCACGCCGTTGTGGAGATGGGCTATGACTGTGGCTCCACAACGCCTCTCACTGGAGCAGCAGGGCCTTCGCTACGGGTGTAACCCCTTCTCCACCTCCCAGAGGCCTGAACACACTACTTACCCAGGGAGAAACATGACTCTACAATCACACCTGTGCTAGAACAAACCACCACACACCTAAGGGGATGAAAAAATATATAGGGCTGGATTTTTCCCAAATGCAAACATGTTAACTTTTTTCTAAATAAATCTTGGATTATAAACCTCCTGCTGAAACAATCAGCATGGTTCCGAGATTAGCTGACCTCTTTTCTCCGTCTTTAGGTCGAGTCAAATGCACAAATGCATGCATGCACTTAACACCAACAAACACACACACACATACACACACACACACACACACA
>VUQH01091260.1:15182-32710 GCA_015106775.1 Etroplus canarensis
AGCAACAATCTAAAAGGTCGACATGGAAGCCCAAAGCAGTCTGCTGGACCCAGCCCCGACCTGTGTACCACTATCTCAACTCAAACCAGATCAGGGATTGGAGCTTCAGTGAAAATCCACCTCAGGTTCTAACACAGGCTTTGTATAAGAAAAAGAACTATTTCATCGTTAACAATTTCTACCACTGAAGCAACCAGAGGTCCAATTAGAAGTCCGATAAATGCCATCTTTAAAAGAAAGTAAGGACCCTTCAGTGCAAACTGGGATAATCTGTTTGCTTTTTGTGCCATCTGGATTACAAACATCCTCTCTGAAATGAGGAAGAACATTATAACTGTCATTTTTAAAGAGGGACAAATCCTTTTTTCACCCTTGGTGCTGGACGACACTCTACTTCAAGCAGCAAACTGCTCTCTGAAGGCCAGGGAATCTGTTTAAATGGGTGCCTTGCCCCTCCTTGGACTGTGTAGTTCCGTGACAGGAGGAGGGTTACTGGCAGATGTCCCACCAGTGGCTTGTTCTTGCATTGAACGTGAGGACTTTTCGATGAGGGGTGGTAGCCACAAAGCTATAAAAAGCAGGGTAAAAAAAAGACTCTTTGGGGACGAGTTGGCTTATTGTCTTCACAGATGCCTGGATAAATGAGGCTGTATTTACACTGGCACCTCATAAGATTTGATTTTTCAGGATAAATGGTGATCGATTTGCACCCCGAATTTATTCTCTAAGAGATCATTTTTACTTTTAAGCAGAAAACTGAAAGATATTTTTTTTAACCAACTGCCTTTGTATAACACTTGGCAGATGGTAAACTGTGATAGCACCATCATCTTGTTGTTGTGTCATAAAACAGATTTTCAAAAGCAGATTTTCATTTGATAACAGTGTTTATATTAAACTTGTGTTGATATTAAACTAATTTAAGTAGTTTTTGGTTTTGAGTGAAAGCTCAGTGGGTCAAAATTATAATGAGCTAAAAAAATAAGTACATTTTGGGAATTTGACAGTTAAATCGGTACAACTGTGTGTGCGAGAAAAAACTGGCCTGATTAAAAATAGCAGAAGCACCATATATGTTAAGCTAACTAGCCTCCACTTTTTAAATTAAAGCTAGTTGGCGTAGCTTTTTAGCCTTTACTTTCTTAGTTTATTTAAAGCTAATCTGCACAATGACTCCTTTCTTTATTGCTGTTTGCGGTTTGTTTTGACTTGTAAATTCAGAGAATCATAAATACCAAAAAATTAAAAATGGAAAAATTTTATTTTCTTGACATTAAGTCAAGACTGGCGGGAATTGATGTTGACGTTAGCATGTTAGGCTAACTGGCTTTTGTTACAATAAAAATGTAAGCGTTTTTCCTTTTTGGACAATTTAATTTAAATCTAAACTATTGTGTGATGTCATTTAAGTTTCAGTTGTCGCACAGAATGTAAATTAACAAGACTGAGTGCTCAATATCTTTACAGCAACAAGTGGTGGGAATTAGCACTGATGTTAGCATACTGGGCTGACTAGTTCATTTGTCATCTATATTTATAGATCCTTGGGTTAGTTTGGACTTTTTGTTACCAGAAAGAAAAATGTAATAGTTTTTTTTTAAATTCCAATATGCTTTAATTGACGTTCAAAACCAATTTGTTATGTTCTTTATTACAAATGTGATTATTTACCAGCATTAAAATAATAATATAAAGGTTGATGTTAACAGATGACCTCTTTATTAGATTAATGTAACGTAACAAGTTGCCCTGTTAGGGTTAATTTTGAGTTTGTGTTTTTAAAAAGAGATTTTTTATTTCTAAATCACACAGTTGTGATTATTTACTACCATAATAATGGGGTCTTAAAAGTTAAAGCTACATGAGACTGAGTGCATAGCAGTTCCATTTAATATAAAAAAAAGCAGCAGGAGTTAGTAGTGACTTTTACATGATATGCAAACTAGCTTTTAAATTTTGAATAGTATAAGCCAGTTAGCCTAGTTTGGCACTTTCTGATTCAAATGCAAGTTTATCTTTGCAGTGATCAAAAACTGTAAAGGAAATAGTTTAAGATAACCCTGTTTAATAATTTTCTGACCTTTTTCTGCTGGTCTAGAGGTTCTCAGTAGTTTTGGGGTTATCATAGCTCATCTTTTTGAATGGTAAAGCTTAGCAAACCAAAAAAAATATGATGAGCTTCAGGCTGCGATGGAAAGATCTGATCTGTTGGGGTTTAGATATGTGTCACATGAAATCTCAGTAATGTGCCTCCTTGGCTGTACGTTTAGCAGAGCCGGCTGAGGTGCCAGTGTAAATAAAGCTCATCGGTCTGAATGAAAAAGTGGACTCGTGGCCATAGACACTTGTATTTAGACCAACTCCTTCCATCATGTGCATTGATCTTCTTTATTTGGGACAGCATAACATTTTGTCACCAGTGAAAATGTGAATACTTTATTAATGTCCTTACCTTTTTTAAAGGACAAGCAGGCACCTGTGCGGGGAGGGGAGGGGAGGTTCATTCCTTTTTGTCTGTGGGAAGCTGACATGCATGATCTCACCCCTCCGTCTGCCCGATCCGCCCTGCGTGGCACCTAACACCCTGCACCCTTTCATGTGCATCGATGTGAAATTTGTACATAAAACACTACACTTACTACCCTTTTTTTTTTTTGGTTATTTTTGCCATTTGATCATTATATTTAAACATCTTTCTTTTCTTACAACTCTAATTTTTCTCCAGTGGGATGTATTTATTTGCTGATTTATATAATTTTTTTTTTCTGTAAAGGAGAGTGCAATGTCATCACTGTAGGCCAATAACTCCATGCTTTTATTAAACTGGATTATGACTATGATTATTAAAGCATGTGTTCCAATGGGCCATTATACATCAATGTGTGCGAGTCGTCTTTTAAAGCATTGACATGCAGACATGAAACAGATAGCCACTTTGCTTTTATTAGCTGATAACATCTTATTTTTTCATTTCTCCTAACAGGCCCTCTTTTTTTTTTTTTTAATTCTGCCTCGTTCTCCAACATCTCACATCCCCGCCTCTTCTCTTAAGCTTTACCTTTTAATCTCCTCCTCTTCCACAACTCTTCCTTATCTGTCCTTTCAGTATTGATAAGCACACACATACAGTTCAACTTGTACTCATATGGGAGGAAAAAAAGTGACGTTCACCTTAAAGAACAAAAAAGCTGCTGCTCGCATGAGAACCCAGAAGCTCTGTCTGGAGAATTATTGTGGTAACTGCTGGTTGCAAAGGACGAGTAATTCTGCAGTGGCATTTAATAGGATCCCTCACCCTGTGCCCTAATATATTAACATTAAAATCATCATCTCTAATTCCATATTAAAAACACTTTAGATGTCTTCATTTTTATGAAGTTAAAACAAAAAGCCTTTCTTTCATATTCCACCGTTATGTCGTAGTGATGCCAGATGGTTGGAATGGTTTTTGGCTCCAGTCTCTGGAACCTTTTCAGGTGGCAGCCCGAGTGTAACGTAACCAAGGAGGGAAACTACGAGGGAGAGTGTTTGTTGTAAAGAGCTTCCTGTGATCAGCTGTTAGAGTATTAAACTGTCATTTTCTGATCAAATGTCTTCCACTAAAAGTAAGTTTACAGATTCACCTTCACCTCCATCAAACAGTCCTCTATTATTGGCTACATATTGGCTCAGCATGTCTGAAGCAACTTTGAACAAGAGCAAAAGATGCTGTTGATTCACATAGAACAGCGTGAGAAACACAATATATGGTCAAAAGAATTGAGCCACGCCTCTTAATTGCTTAATTCAGGTGTTTTGTTCAGTCCCATTGAAATGGGTAGATAAAATCAAGCAGCTAGCCATGCAGTCTGCCTTTACATTTGTGAAAGAACGGGTTGCTCTAATCATCTCACTGATTCTAGTGTGGTGCTCTAATAGGATACCACTATTGCAACAAGCCAGTTGGTGAAATTCCTTCCTGCCATCAACTGTAAGAAGTATCAATGCGTAGTGGAAGCATTTAGGAACCACGGCAACTCGGCTATTAAGTGTCAGACCATGTAAAGTTAGAGAGTGGGGTTGCCGAGTGCTGAGGTGCATAGTGTGTAAAAGTGGCCAATGCTCTGCTGACTCAATAACTGCAGAATTCCAAACCCACCAAACATTTCATAGTTAAGTAACTGTCATCTGGCAGTGTTTTTTTTGTTGACATCTACTTGTAGTTGAAAAATAATTCCAGAATGAAAGTTAAACCCACATCGTGGATGTTTCCTCCACGCTGACAGGAGGTAGTCATTGAATGTTGCTGTTAGACTTTGAGCAAGAGAAAGTTTGTGTTCAAGAGTTGCTTTCCGTTTTCTCTTTAGCAATTTTAATTAAGCCAGAAAAATGAAACATTCTTGATCAAAAAAGAGGCAATGAAGACAAACCTCCCCCATGGGTGGTTCAAATTCAAGGTCTTCCACTCTTAAGTCCATTTCTTTTCCTCCTTATCTATGTGATTTCATGCTCAAACTATGGTATACTTGGGGTTATAACGCTGACACTGGGGTCAGAGAGGTGAGGTTTCTAATAATCTGACGAGTTAAGTTCACCATGCAACAAATGACAGAATTTAGATGTGCGTAACCATGAATTGATTCAAAATGTTGCTTTAAAAACAGGCTATGGTAAGAGTAGTCTGTTTATACGGAGAAAACATTGTGTGGACGTTGGTTCTTAGCCATGCATTAAGCAGATAAGTTGTTAAAAAAATCAAAGAAAAATGCCTTTGATTCCAAATTTGCAACAATCTGATCTATATTTCTTACTTTATGAGAGACAGCCTGACCCAACCTCTATTCAACATGGAGACAAAGTCAACATCTATGACATGACTGCAGTTCAGTTTCTGTACTGTGACCAGTGTTGACACTGAGGTTCCAACCATTTTTGCTGGAAACCTCCACTGCATTAACATCAGCACAAAAACTGAGCAGAACGCAGCTTCATGGCATGGGTTTCCATGGCTGAGCAGCTACATGCAAGCCTTACATCACCAAGCACAATGCCAAGCATTGACTGGTGTGGTGTGTAAAGCACACTGGACCCTTAGTTTCAGTGAAGAGAACTCTTAATGCTTCAGCTTACCAAGACATTTTGGACAATTCTGTGTTTGTTTTCATCTTTTGTAACAGTTTGTAAAACCCCCTTTTTCTGTAACAGCATGGTTGGGACATAAAGGCATGGTTGGATGAGTTCGGTGTGGAAGAACTTGACTGGGCTACGCAGAGCCCTGACCTCAACCCCATCCAACACCTTTGAGGAGAATGGAGATTGCAAGTCAGGCCCTTTCATATAACATCAGTGTCTGACCTCACAAATGTGCTTCTGGATGAATGAGCACACTCCAAAATCTTGTATAAAGCCTTCCCAGAAGAGCAGAAGCTGTTATAGCTGCAAAGGAGGGACCAACACCATATTAATGCCCATGGATTTAGAATGGGATATCATAAAAGCTGCAGTAGGTGCAATGTGTGGGTGGCCCAATACTTTTGTCCATATGCTGTACATGAGAGAGTATGTTTTTACTTTTTAAAATAAAAAATTCTGAGCTGAATATGTTGCATAAGCCTCTGTCTGATCAAATCAGTTCACTAAAATTCAACTGCAGCTCATGAAAACCAATTTATAAAATTCTTTTCTTATCATTAAAGGCAATGATGTCTTAAGAGGTTAATAAACACAGAAACGTCCTGATTAAATGGAGATTTTTGCGGCTCCTGCATCTGAACTTGTATTTAAGCCGAGATAAATAAACCCTGATGAAGTTCTGCTTTTAATTCACATATTGCATAACTTTCAAACAAACAGTACAGGCTTTAAAGGCGAGTGTGTAAAGTCTTATTTCTTAGTTTTATTTATCTTCGTTTCTTCATTTTCTGCATGTTTCAACCTCAGGAGGAGACAGATGTGCTGATTCTTCCTCTCTTATCTCCTGCAGATTATTACATGATGTCCTGCTGGTGCTGCGTGGACTCGCTGACGACCTGAAGGAACAAACGTGACAGAACAGACGTGAAGAGACAGTCCATCAGATGAATGTGTTAGATAGCTAAACGTGCGTGAACACTGTGTCCCAAATCCACATAAACAACAACAGCAATGAATGGTTAAGGTAAGACGCTGCAGGGGGGAGACAGGAACGCCACCAATCACTTCTCCTGCTGATTACTTACATTGAGGCACTTACTTTTGGTATTAAAAGTTTTCTGAAATGTTAGGTTTAAATGTGCAAATTAGTTGTTTTCTCCATAAATATGTGACAGTTTGCACAGGCTGGAAATCTAATTTAAACCCGGATTCCTGTGTCTCTCTTTTGAGCACATGAGTCTGGAGAAACAAGAGAAGCAGCTTGATAAGAAGTTACTTGTGTTGTTTTTTGGTTTTTTTTCCACTGGAGAAAAATAGAAACCTTATCTTGTCACAACACGTCCAGGATGCATGTTTTCCCAGGAAGCTGTGGGTGTAGCGTGTCTCCACTCAGATGGGGCAGGGTGTCAGGCTGGTGGCGTTTGGCTGAACTAGTCACTGCATGTGCGTTTACGTGGTGGGATCACAATGGCATGAAACACATCACAGTAAATTTGCAGGGTGATAACTGAACTATACTGATCACAGGACAGGAAATAAGGAGGTGGAGCGCTGCTGAGCACTAGATTAGCAGCAATAACTTAAAGTAAAGGTTTGCTGTATGATGTTATCAGCCTCTCACATCATTGTGAAGGAATTCTGGTGCACTCTTATTTACAGCCTTGCTTTGGTTCATTGAGGTTCTCTTGAGGTTCTGCCACAGCATTTCAGATGGGTTGTGGTCTGGACTTCTACTGGGCCATTGCAACACCTTGAATCTTTTTCTTTTTCAGCCATTCTGTTGTAGATTTTCTGCTGTGCTGGGTATCATTGGCCTGCTGCATCAAGCTTTAGCTGTCATACGTCAGACAGATGGCCTCACATTTGACTCTGGAACACTTTGGTATACAGAAGAGTTTATGGGCAACTCAATGACTGCAAGTTGCTCAGGTCCTGTGGCTGCAAAACAAGCTGAAGTCATCAGTCCTCCACTGCTTGACACTTTAAATAAGGTGTGCGTACTGATATGCTCTGTTTTGTTTTCTCCAAACACAGCCAAACATCTCCACTTTGGTCTCATCTGTCCAAAGGACATTGCTCCAGAAGTCTTTTGGCTTGTTAAGATGTAACTTTGCAAATCTAAGCTGTCATGCCATGTTCTTTTTAGAGCGTTTTCTTCCTGGCAACCCCTCCAAACAAGCCACACTTGTTCCGTCTTTCTCTAATCATACAGTTTTGAACTTTAACATCTAACATGCCAACAAAGACCTGTAGAGTCTGAGATGTAGCTCTTGGGTTTTTTGGTGGCGCACAGGCGTGTCCTCACAACCAACAAACAGTCAAAACCTCTGCTTTTATAGAGGTGCTCACACTGGCTTATGATCAATTAATGATTAGCAGCACCTGGCTACGGCTAACCACCTTAGTTCCTATGAAAGCAGTAAGGGTGTACTTAATTTTTAAGGCTACGGAGTCCTGTGAGAACTTTCTTTTTCATATGACTGTAAGTATGTGTCTTTACCTCAGTTAAGAAGCTCTTAAAAAGGGACAAGAGAGAAACTTTAAACACTGAAACAAGAGTCATTTATGAGTTAGATGATCCACCGCCTGTATCTGGTATACCTTACATCATTTCTGTCATTTGACCCTAACTTTAGTCCAGCACTTATCAGTTCATTTGCAGTGGCAGACTTTCCTAGAGTAGCGCTGAATGATTCAAGTTTTTAAAAATCCTCCTTTGTCTCATGCTGGGCCTTGGTGCAGCCTCTCAGTTCATCCTCGATCTGAAACAAGCTGTTTTAGCTGCTGCCAACATTTCAGCGAACTTCTTCTGATTGGCTGCCCCACTTCTAAACATAGATCTGAACAGTTAGTGGGTGGGGCTTCTGTGCCTGAAATGACCATATCTGGATATCCTCCCTGTGTGAACTCATGTAGACACAAGCGTAGAAAAATCTCTGAAACTGAGTGCAAAGTCGTGTTTTAAATTATTCTTTCTTTTCTGATTGTTTCCAGTTCTGAAGTCCCATAAAAGAGATTTTACTCTCAGCGAGCTCACCTAGTTAAAGAATTCATACAGAGAAACCTCTTCAGAAGAATAATTCATAACATAGAAGCTAACTCGTCTTTAAATAAAGATAAAAAATCGAATAGTCTTCTTTTAATTCTGCTCACTGTTGGAACTGACTTCTTCAAACAAAGGCATAAGACGAGCACCATGTCTTTGATAAGATAAGATTTAATTATTAGAGAATAATATTATTCTTCTTAAATCTTTTGAATGAGTTCCTGGGATGAATCTTAACAGACAAAGGCCAAAAACTACTTCATAAAGAAAATAAGAATAGCCAATACATCAGTTGTTATTTAAGCAGTTTTACCTCCCCGTCGCGGGTCTCGATGGTCTTGATGAGGACAGTTTTCTTTGAATGCATCTCAGAGGAGCGCTGCTGCTGTTCAGGGCTGGTTTCTGCTCAACACGATCAGAAAACGTTTTAATTAATTATTGCCATCAATCAGCATCAATCGCTTTTTCATATATCATGACCCTAATTCATAAAAGATTGGGACGCTGTTTATAATCTAAATGAAAACACTATCCAATTATCAGCAAATCTCACAAGCAAGTGTTTTATTTATAGGAGGACACAGAAACCATATCAAATGTTAAAAAGTGAGACATTTTACTATTTCGTGAAAAATACTAGCTCATTTTGAATTTGATGGCAGCAACATGGCTCAAAAAAGTTGGGCCAGGTCCATGTTTCCCACGGTGTAGCATCGACTCTTCTTTTAACATCAGTCTGTAAACATCTGGGAACTGAAGAGACCAGCTGCTGGACCTTTGGGAGAGAAATGTTGCCCCATTCTTGTCTGATCTGGGATTCCAGGTGCTAAACAGTCCTGTGTCTTCATTTTGTATTTTGTGCTTCATGATGCTCCAAATGTTTTCAGCTGGTGAAAGGTCTGGACTGCAGGCAGTTCAGTCCAGCACCTGGACTCTTCTACTATGAAGCCATGCTGTTGTAACAGCTGCAGTACGTGGTTTAGCATTGTCTTGCTGAAATATGCAAGACCTTCCCTTAAATAGATGTGGTCTGGGGGGAATATATGTTGCTCTCAATCATATATGTATAGATAGATAGATAGATAGATAGATAGATAGATAGTTTTCTTCTTTGCATGATAGAGCTTTAACCTGCATTTGTGGACGGCACGGCCAACTGCGTTGACAGACGATGATTTGTGGAAGTGTTCCAGCCTGAACATCACCAGAATCCAATACTGGTTTTCAGCCATGTCCCTTGGTCACAGAGTTGTCTCCAGATTCTCTGAATTTTTTTGATTATATGAAATGTAGATGATGGAAGATTCAAAGTCTTTTCAATTTTACATTCGGGAACATTATTCTGAAATTACTCCACAATTTGTGGACAGGTTTGGACAGAAGACTCTGCCTCTCTATGGTGCTCTTTTTATACCCAATCACATTACTGGATTGTTGCCAATTAACTTAATTAGTCGCAACATGTCCCTCCAACTGTTTCTTTTCAGTACTGCTTACGTTACAACTTTTTTTGAGATGAGTTGCTGCCATTAAATTCAAGATGAGCTAGTATTTTTCATGAAATAGTCAAATCTCTCTCTTTAAACATTTGATATGTTTTCTGTGTTTTTGTGAATGAAATCTGGGTTTATGAGATTTACAAATCTTTACATCCTTTTTGGAACAGGGGTTGTAGAATTTATAGTATTATTTTCCACCTGACCCCCACAGAACCAACTGATTTCTTTATGTACAATAGCTTTAGTATATTTACAAGAAGGTTATCAGGGGGGAATAAAATTTGATGCTCTAATATGATTTTTTTCAAGCAGAAGATATCTGCATGAAATTTTTAAGGCTGAAAAACATATTTGAGCTCTGTTTGAAACAGCAACCAGATAATTTTTAACGCACTTCCAGGATACTCATATTATGAATACCTTCACAGCTATATCTGTGAAGATATTCATAATATGAAGGTAAGATGTTGCATGGCTTTATTAAATATACCGAAGTTATTGTACCTAAAAAATCTGATGATTTTTGAGGTGGTCAGGTGGGATTTTTTCACATTTGGCTAATTTATGTAAGTAACGAACCATATGATAAGTTAGAGATATTAAAATCTACATGTTAAACGCCTGCATTTTAATCACAGATGGTTGTAATATGGTAAAAATTTCACATATCATCTAAAAGTATATATTTACACAGTAATTCAGGTGTATAAACTTCATCTGAATGCACCGCGGGTTCACACAGATCGAGGCCTGTATCCTGGTTAATGAAAGCTGCACTCTGGTGGTGAGTGCAGGTAACAGCAGGTGTGTTCGTACCTCGGAAGCTCAGGGTGGAGTAGCTCTGCACAGGCAAGGCAATCCTGCAAAGACAGAAAGGAAAATGTTGAAGTGTGACTTTAGAGATTTGTCTGTGTGGTCAGATGACCTCAGTGTGGATTGAACATTTCAGTTTTTAAGGCCACAGTCCTCTACATTGGGTATTAAAACCTACAGCAGCTTATAAACTCTTAACACTAGAGCCATTTTGGCACAAACTACCCAGTATGACATGGATCAGTTCATATTATTAGAGAAAACCATCTTTCTCAAATTATTTATTCTCGGGGAAGTGAAACTCTTTCAAAACAGATTAAGAATGTTGGGCCAGGATAGGCAGAAAGGTCCTCCCTGTGGTCAAACCCAGGACACTGAATTTGAGTGTCAATATTTTTTAAGTTCAGTTTATCAAAATTTCTGCCTTTCAACAAGAGCAATGAGAATCCCATGTTGTCCCACACAAATAAAGTCTTTGCTCCACATTTAGTTTGCTTGGATCTGGTCACCTGAATTGTACTCATGCATGCAGCGAATAAAAACATCAGTGCTACAAACATTACCTGCTCTCCTCCCCTTCCAGCAGCTTCCTGTAGGTGGCGATCTCCACATCCAGTGCCATCTTGACATTGAGCAGGTCCTGGTATTCACGGAGGTGGCGCGCCATCTCGTCCTTCATGTTGGCGATCTCCGCCTCCAGCCGGGCGATGGTGTCCTGGAAGTTGCCGGCCTCTCGTCCATGACGGTCCTCCATGTCCCGCATCTGTCTCATCAGTGATTCGTTCTGGATTGATCAGAGAGACGGGTCTGAAGTGAAACTGAGCTCGGGGAGGACGGAGTTTAAAACAAAAACGTGAGACGTACGGTGCCTTTGAGGGAGTCGATCTCGCAGGTGTAGGCCTGGATCTGGTGTCTGAACTCCATGGTCTCCTGCCGGGCCTGCTTCAGGGCCTCATTGTTCTTACTCACCGCCTGGTTCAGGTCCGACACCTGCAGGGTGAAAAGTTATGATTTTTTATTTGTTCCCGAAACGTTCCCAAGCCAAACACAATGATAAAAAACATCTGTCCGACCTTGGACTTGTACCACTCCTCAGCCTCTGCAATGTTCTTGGCGGCGATGCCCTCATACTGCGCTCTGATGTCTCGCAGTGCTGCCGTGAGGTCCGGCTTGGACATGTCCATCTGGATCTGCACCTGAGTCTCCTGCATCTGGGTCTGCAGCTCACGGATCTCCTGCAGAAGGAGGAGGACAGTGGAGTTAAATGAAGACACTGAGTTGAGATTTATGTTTCTAAGTGAACTGAAATGCAACCGTAAAGGCATTTTATTGAGAAATATCCAGTCGTACAACCTTTTCGTGGTTCTCTTTAAACTGGCAGCTCTTAGCGAAGGTTGGAAAACATTCCTGATTTGGTTTAATACTGAGAAAAAGGATGGCAACTGGAGGAACTGGTGTTAAAGCTTTCCCAAACCTTAGCCAAAGAGCTTTTGTTGCCCCAAATTGCAGACAGAACCCCAGTCTCTGGCCTAAGAAGTAAGAGTTCTATGTACCAACCATCCACACCAACAACCTCCTTCCTGCAAGTCATAAATATGTTGGATTTAATATGTAGGTCCATGGAGTGTCCCCTAAGCCATGATGATGAACCAGTACAATAGCTGGAGGAATCATCAATACTCCTGTTTTAGTCCCGCTTCAAGGTGTAAAACTGTCAAAATACTAAATACAGTTACTGAATGTGCTGATAGTAAACTTACCATAAAGTTAAATAATCTATAATCTAAATATGTTTTGATTTTTGTTGAACTGGAAATTTTGATCTATCTGATGTTTGCAGTTGATGAAGAGCTTTTGTGATGTTGCCAGAGGCTGTAAATGTAGCCATCGTGATGCCACACATCTGCTTACAAAGTTTGTGAAGGCCCAAGAACAAGAAGATCAAGGACAACAACCACAATAGCAACAAGAATGAGAATAGATAAAACAACAAGAAAAAGGATGGCAATGAGAAAAGAACAAGAAGAAAAAGAGGTGCAACAAGAAGAACAACGGAAAAAAAGCAAGAAAAAGATAAAGAACAAGAAAGAAAGAGAACCAGAAGAACAGCAAGAACAACAATGGTAAGAAGAAAAGAACAACAGCAACAAGTGCAACAGGAACAAGAAGAACAAGAATGAGAACATGAAAAAGATGAACAGCTATAAGAATAAGAAGAAAAATAAGAAAACAAGAAGAACAACACTAAGAACAAGAATAAAAACAAGAACAATAACAACACTGAGAAGAGCCAAAACAAAAATAACAAAAATAATAAGAACAATAAGAACAATAATGACAACAAGAGGGACAAAAACAAATGAACCAAGAACAAAACAAGAAAAAGAACACACGGATAAAAATGAGAATGAGAATAAAAAATAGCAAGAAGATCAAGAAAAACACAAGAATAGGAATGAAAACAAGAAACCCAAGAACCAGAAGAGCAAGAATAACAAAAAGATCAAGAACAAATATGAGAACGAGAACATTCAGAGTAAAAACATAAATTGCAGAAAGAGGAAAACCATGGGACAAGCTGAACAAGAAAAAAATGAGAACAGGAAGAAGAACAAAGCAAGAACAAGAACGAAAAGATGAACAAAAGCAGAAAGAGAAGAACAAGAAGAAAATTAATAAGAGAACAATAAGAACAAAAAAGAAGCAAAAAAACAAAAGTGAGAACAAGAAAAAATGAGAACAAAAGATCGATGAGAATAACAAACACAACAAGAATGAGAGAAAGAAGAAGAACACAAACAACTAAATAAAAACAAAAATGAGAAGATCAAGAAAAATAACAAGAAAAAACTGTTAGAAGAAGAAGAACAGGAGGAACAAACACGAGAAAGAGAAAAACAAGATTAATAACAAGAATCATGAGAGCAAAAACAAGAAGAACAAGAGGAACGTGAACATAAACAAGAACAGGAATGAGAACAGAAGTAAGGGATGCAAGATAGAGATGGTTTAAGAAGATATTATGACTTTGTTAAATTTCCTTTATTTAGTGTGCAAATTAATTTGAAGATGTAAAGTTAACAATTCGCCATCGTCAGACTGACATTCTGAAGTTTTATTCCTGTATTTATCAGGAGAACAACTGCACTCCAGTTTGTTCCAGTTTTACAGAAGCTGCACTTTAGCTTCACTTTCGCTCGGAACCCATCTGGGGTTCACTTCAGTCCACGCTGTTTCTAACCTGCAGGTCTGGATTCAAACACATCACACTTTAATTCACTCAGGAAAGTCTGAGGCTGTATCGACCGCTCCGTTTTTGGCATCATGTAGCCATCAGTACTGGAGACACACACACACACACACACACACACACACACACAAAATCCTGTGTTATCAGAGACGTGGACACCCACCAGTCTGAGGCTCAGAGTAATTTCAGCCGTACATCTGCTGTGGGAGATTTCAGCTGCTACACGGCCCGGGCCTGCCGCCAACATACGAGCTTTGAGTGAAACTGTACCCTTCCCCAATCCTCTCGTTTGTCATCTCATACACACAAAGACAGATGTAACAACAGATGCTGAGAGACGGGCCGGCTTCAGCCCCATCACGCGGGGAGAAACCACAGCTCCACACAGATTCTTCAAGATTTATCTTTAATCCCGTTTGTGTCTCACCGGCAAATTTATTGTAAAGCAACAATTTGTGACACCTTTCCTCCAAATTCCTCCTTATTCTCCTTACAGAGGAGATTAAGGAGGAATACTATAGGTGTATTATAAATTACACCTTCAAAATAATGGATTAGACATATGATGTGCTAAAGAACCAATTTTGATCCTGATGACAGGAGGAAAAAGTGAGCAGGAGAGGAGGAACAAACCTCTTCGTGGATCTTCTTCAGGAAGGCGATCTCCTCCTGCAGCGTCTCGATGCGTCGCTCCAGGTCCAAACGGGCCAGAGTGGCCGCATCCACATCCTGCCAACAAAACCAACAAAGTACCCTAAAATCAAAGCCTAAAATGCTTGTTAAAAATCCTGCATATATGTCACACAACTTCACATTATTCCTGCCACATTAATGGGCCAACTCCTTCAAAACAGGGATGTTGAACTTACAACCCAGGGGCCAAAATACAGGCCAAACTAATAACATACAGTTTTTACTTTCCTTTAAAGAAAATGTAAATTATTTTAGAAATTTAAAACCAGTTTTACTCTTCTTTTTAACTAAAACCATACTGCATTTGAACCCAGCCACTTGCACCTATGATTTTATTCCCTTTAAGATTTTTTTTCAGTGCAGTTGGGTCCAGTTATTAACAGCTTTTTAAGCAATCTGGTCTGAAACACACTGTGGTCCCAACTCTGTTCAAGCTTATCCCAAACGTGTTGGATGGGGTTGAGGTCAGGGCTCTGTGAGGCCTGGTTTTATTAGTTTACACAGCACAGAAAGTGCCCTCCTTAACATCACTAATAACCTTCTTTTAAAAGAAGATAGAGAAAATGCAATGTTAATTCTTTTAGACATAAGTGAAGATTTTGACACAACTGGTCATTTTAAATTTTGGGTTGACATCAGGGACACTTCACTTTATTAGTTTAATATCTAATCATGGGCTCCATAGGGAACAATTCATCACCTACAGCTTGTATTACATGTGGTGTCTGATTTTAGGTCCTATCTCATTTTCTATTTATTTGCTTCCACTCAGGAAAATTTTACAACTTTGCAGATATACATTATATAAAGAGTTGGTCCCCCCTTGCAGCTATAACAGCTTCCACTCTTCTGTGTGGCTTTCTACCAGATTTTGGAGTGTCTGTGGGGAATTTTTGCCCATTCATCCATGATGAGAGGGTCTGGCTCAGAGTCTCCGTTCAAGTTCATCCCAAAGGTGTTGGGTGGGGTTGAGGTCAGGGCTCTGTGCGGGCCAGTCAAGTTCTTCCACTCCAAACTCATCCAACCATGCCTTTATAGAGCACAGTCATGCTAGAACAGAAATTAGCCTTCCCAAAAGTGTTCCCATGAAGTTGGAAGCAAAGAATTGTCCAAAATGTCTTGGTAAGCTGAAGCATTAAGATTTCCCTTCACTGGAACTAAGGGGCCCAAGCCAACCCCAGAAAAACAACCCCACAGCATTATCTCGCCTCCACCATACTTTACAGTTGACACAATGTGTTCAGGTGGGTAACGTTCTACTGGGCTGAATCATCATCAGGTTTTCTGCCTTCTTACCAACAAAATCGTCACCCAAAGACTGCCATACTACAACGAAGTAAGTAATAGATTTTAGCGTTTAACGTAAAAAAGGATATTTTGGACATTTTAGGTGTTTATTACTGTTAGTATTTAACTAAATAACAGAGAAGTTCCTGTTTTTTCATGGTAGATGAGCAGAGAATGTCTGAAAAACACTTTCTGTGAGTCAGCTCTGAGCATTTGTTTATGTTAACTGTTGTTGAAAGTGCATGTAATGACTGCAGGACTTACCGCTCTGAAAGCAGCCAGATTGTTTTCTGCGTCTTCTTTCTGAAGAATCTCTTCCTGGAGTCTGGAGGACAGTGAGACACACAGCACGGTTTTAGACTGGAGCCAGAGGACCTTTCAGTGAGCAGCTGCTTTCATTCTGTGTAAACAAGATGTAGGAGCTGCAGCAGACATCCTTGCTTTCTTATAGCCTGTATGCGAAAGATGGACGTAGCCACAATGATGTCACCCACTGGTTAGCGAAGCCTCAAGATATGAGCATTTTTACCATTGCTATTTGGTGTTTATAAACTGGATGTGACAAGACAAGGTTGACCTGTCCTAAAGTATGCCCTTCTTTGTCTTCCTTTCTGACTCTAACATGGCCGTAACTTACAAAATAAAATCTCATGTTTTATTAAATAGGACTTAAAAGTCATGATTTAGACCATAAAATTATCAGGAAGGTGATTATTGAGGTAGCAGACTGAGTGAGAAGAGTCATTTTCTTATAGACTTCTAAACAACCATGCCTCCAGTGGAGTCGCCCCCTGCTGGTTATTAGAAAGAACACATATTTCACAGGATTCAAACCAAACTTTCCCAAAGTGAAATTCCAGGCTTTTCCCACTTTGTAACCATCACCTGAAAAGGTCAGTGATTGGCTGAAATTTCCAATTATGGGCTAGACTTTCCAAACCCTGAGGAAGTGAGGAGACCAGCTGACTCTTAGACACTTGTATTATAAAATGCTAAAAGGCTATTGTGGATTGTTTGTCAAACACTGCCAAAAATGTTGTTTAAAATATTGTTTAACTCCGTCTAAAGTTAACAAAATTCGCCTAAGATGTCCAGCATGTGCAAAATTGACAGAAGAGTCTTCAAGTCTCAAGAGAAAAGATAAAGGACCAATCCTGGGAACAATAAATCAAATAAACCCTTTTCATTGTATACTACATGGCCAAAAGTGTTGGGCCAGACCTCTTAACCACTGAATTCAGGTGTTTCATTCACTCCCATTTCCACTGGTGTATAAAATCAAGCAGCTAGCCATTCAGTCTGCCTTTACAAACGTCTGTGAAAGAATGGGTCATTCTAAAGAGCTCAATGAAGTCTAGTGGTACTGTTGCAAAAGACAGACTACGTACAGTTGTAAAGAGGGGTTGCTGAGTGCTGAGGCACATAGTGTGTAAAAGTGGCCGGCACTCTGCTGACACAGGAACTGCAGAGTTCCAAAAACTATACACTGGGAGCTTGCATGGGTTTGCAAGCCTTACTGTATATCACCAAGCACAATGCCAAACATCAGATAGATAGATAGATAGATAGATAGATAGATAGATAGATAGATAGAACTTTATTGATCCCTCGGGAGGTTCCCTTGAGAAATTAAATGGAGTGGTGTAAAGTGTGTCGCCACTGGAAACTGTGTTCTATGATTCATGATTCTCTACCTGGCTGTCTGATGGGGAGAAGGGAAAACATTATGGGGTCGTTTTTCTGGTGTTGGCCTGGGCACCTTAGTTTCAGCGAAGTTAAATCTTAATGCTTCAGCTTGCCAAGACATTTTGGACAATTCTATGCTTCC
>VUQH01091261.1:4914-15818 GCA_015106775.1 Etroplus canarensis
AAGGGGGCCGGCCCCCCCCGCCCCCCCGGGGGGGGCGGGGGGAGAGGGGGGGGGGGGGGGGGGTTCAGTGCCTTGCTCGGGGGCGCCTTGGCGGTGCTCAGGAGGGGGTGAGCCGACACCTTCTCTAGTCTGGTCTTCAGTCCTCCACCGCATGTACTGGCCCAGCACAGGGTCGTGAGTCGGTGAGTCCCGAGGTAGGCCACCAAGTCCTTGAACCAGCGGCCTCAGCAACCCTCTGATTCACAACCAGGTCCGCCGACGGACTGATCCACTGCCGTCCCCTAACGTGCTGATGTTTTTGCCTTTAGATGCACCAAAATTTAAGCCAGGTTGTTTTTAATTTAAATTTTTTTTCTTTTTCTCACAAAAAATTAGCAGAAGTTTTTTTTTTGACAACTCATTGTTACACTTTATAGACAGACAATTTCCCCCTGGGATTAATAAAGTATTCTGATTCTGATTCTGGACAAAAGTATTAGGCTGCATACACATTACAACTACAGCAGATTTTATGAGATCCATTCTAAATCCACAGTCATTAATGTGGGGTTGGTCTCCCATTTGCAGCTTCCACTTTTCTGGGAAGGCTTTCTGCAAGATGTTGGAGTGTGTCCGTGGGAATTTTTGCCCATTCATCTACGTAGAAGAACATTTGCGTGTTCAGACACTGATGCTGAATCAGAGAGAATGGTTTGCATGTCCGTTCTCCCAAAGGTGTTGGCTGGGGTTGAGGTCAGGGTTCTCTGTGGGCCAGTCAAGTTCTTTCACACCAAACTTGTTCAGCTTAGCCTTTATGGAGCTTGCTTTGTGCACTGGGAACAACTGTTTTACAATAGAAAAGGGCCTTCTCCAAGCTGATCCCACAAAGCTGGAAGCATAGAATTGTCCAAAATGTCTTGGTAAGCTGAAGCATTAAGAGTTCTCTTCACTGGAACTAAGGCCAGAGTAACTCCAGAAAAACAACCCTTCCTTCACCAAACTTTATAGTTGGCACAGTGCAGTCAGGCAGGTAATGTTGTTTTCGTGGCATTCACCAAACCCAGAATCATACATCAGACTGCCAGGTGCTTCAGCAAACTATTAGTTTTAGGCCGTGCACACTTATGAAACCACCTTATTTTCCATTTTTTATTTTTCGTATTTTCCCCCTGAACAGATTTGTTTCTTTTTCTGCTGAACTGTACAGGTTATAGGTCACATTTGTATCCCAGTGCATTTAAAGTGGAAGAGGGTTTGAAATGATTTGTTGCAGTCTAATTTCTTTTTTTTTTTTTACCGGTAAAGCTTGTGTTTCTCTGTAGCGTAGTGGTTTACGCAGTCACCCTGCAAGTGAAAAGTTACTGGTTTGATTCCAGGTGGGGACACGAGCCCCTCTCACCATGGAGGGTTGTGTCAGGAAGGGCATCTGGGGGGGGGAAAAAACCACTACATTACCAATGCAGATTAATCAGCTGTGGCGACCCCTTGGGGAGAACAGAAGGAAGGTGCATGTTTGTGTTCATTTTCTATATCGCCTGTACGCATTTTTGCACCCACCTTTAATCATAACGTGACCCGTTTCTAATGGACGGCAGATCAGCAACAACTAAAAGCGATCCTGTCTGAAAAGGACAAACTGCCTGCTTCTTTGCGCTGAAGACCTGTTGAATCACACTTCTTCCCCTGCCTCTGTGATCTCACTCCATAACAATGCAAGGATGCGAGACTGCTTTCAAGACTCGGCGTCATCCCCACATGGCGAGATGGCCTTGCTAGTCAATGACAGCATCTTAGAGGGAAGCGCTTTGACTAACCTGCCTTAAAAAGGAAAACTATCCTGTCCTGAGAGACTGAGAGCTGCAGTGCCGGCCAGAGCAGAAGAAATCACACATTCCCAAACAACGCGTGCCACTAGTGATGAAATTATGTGTGAGAGTGAAGGGGATTTAAAGGGAGGTTCCCCTCAGCCGGCATGCCCACTGCCAACTCTGGAGCCATGACCAAGTTAAAAACAAAGCACTAACACTGCGCGACTGACAAAAGACCTTAACTTTCGTACTACTGCACCTGCACCCCCGCTGCCTGGTAGCAAAATGGTGTTTACATCTGGTATAACAGAGTCACTTCAGACTTCTAAAGGCAGCATTTACATTGTTTGATAGTAGCGTCAAAAAAGAGAGACTAGCTGCCAGAGGATTTTCTTCCACCAGTTTTCAAACAAATGGCTTCTCTTGAATTTTCAAATGGATGGTTTTTATATATGTGGATGTACACTCACTTGACCACTTCATTAGGTACACCTTGCCAGTACCGGATCGCACCACCTTTTGCCTTCAGAGCTGCCTTAATTTGTCAAGGTGTGGATTCAACAAGGTGCTGGAAACACTCCTCAGAGATGTTGCTCCATATTGACATGATGGCATCACACAGCTGCTGCAGATCTGTCAGCTGCACATCCATGATGAGAATCTCTCAAAGGTGCTCTGCCGGATTGAGATCTGGTGAGTGTGAAGGCCATTTGAGAGCAGTGAACTCAAGAGACCAGTTTGAGATGATTTGAGCTTCGTGACATGGTGCGTGACCCTCAGTAGGTTGTGCCATTTCAATTGATGCTCAGCTGGTACTAAGGAGACCAGAGTGGGCCAGGAAAATATCTGCCTCACCATTTACACCAGCAGCAGCTTGAACTATTAATACAAGGCAGGATGTTTTCATGCTGTTTATGCCAAATTCTGACCCTACCATCTCTATGTCGCAGCAGAAATTAAGACTCATCAGGAATGACTTTCCAATTTTTCATTGTTCAGTTTTGGAGGTCTTGTGCTGCTGTAGCCCATCTGCTTCAGGGTTTGACATGTTGTGTGTTCAGAGATGCTCTTCTGCGTCTTGTGAGGAGTGGTTATTTGAGTTCTTGTCGGCTCGAAGCAGGCTGGCCATCCCCCTCTGACCTGTGGCATCAGCAAGCCATTTTCTCCCGGACAGCCGACGCTCACTGGATAGTTTCTCTTTTTCAGACCATTCTCTGTAAACTAGTTGTGCAGGAAAATCCCAGCAGATCAGCAGTTTCTGAAATACTCAGACCATCCTTGCTGGCACCAACAACCGCACAGAAAGCCCCTTAAATCACCTTACTCCCCCATTCAAAAACTCAGCTTGAACTTTAGCATGTCTACATGCCTAAGTTGTTGCCATGTAAGTGGCCGATCAGATATTTGTGCTAATGAGCAGATGGACAGGTATACCTAATGAAATGGCCATGAGTATAAGTTGTCCCAGTCCTATGGATAGGTTCCCCATTCATAACAACTATAGAGGGGGGTAATTTTTATAACTCATGCAACCATCACATCCTCAGCTGTGAAAGACAGCGAGTGTGCAGTACTCTGCACTCGCCTCTGAACACCACACCATCTGAGCGCCATTAGAGAGCCTGATGTAGCGGCACTGGATGATGCGAATGCACTTAAGCACTCAAGAGAGTGGGCGCAATTATGGAAGACTGTGAGTGAAGCTGTATTTTCCAAGCTCAATGGACTCAGTGAAGCTGAAAATAAACTTGAGCTAATTATTGAGCCTAAGTTCGGTTCCTTCAGTTCGTTAGGCAGCAGGAGACTTTATATTTCTACGGCGAAGCTTAAAAGGATTTATAGTATCGGTTTGTGCGATCTGGGCAGTAGCGCATCATATTCATGGGTAAAAAATTAACAAAGCATTTGGTTAGAGGTGGGAGTAAAGCGTGTGATATTTCATTACTCTCCCCTGAGTACGTGTCTTCTCCTTGAGGCTCGGCATTAATCTCTGTGACTCCCTTAAATCCTGCAGTAATAAAGGCCACACAGACGGTTCTCTCGCAGACACACTGACTCCTGCAGGTTTTAATAATAAGATTAAAAAGGCTGCAGTTCATTCAGGTGTTTTTGCTGAAGGGCCCCGTGGGGTTTACTGTGACACCTCATTAATGGGATTATGTAGAACTGCACTAACCCTGCAGTGACAAGCCATAGCTCAGCCCCTTTTAAAAGGGCTCTCTGAACTCATCCTAAGCTGGATAACTGGAAATCCAAACCTAAGATTTATACAGATGCTACAATAGTCGGCTTTTTGGTAACATAATGGTGCCGGCTCACTAAATTTGACAGCTGTAGCTGGAAAGTGCCAGTTTTATGCACGCCTGGTCGTTTTGTTGTCTTTGTAAGAACAAAGGGTTTAGCATGAGTATTTGGGCTACTAGTCTGAGAAAAGATGTGTTTTATGCATCTTCGTGAGATTTTCCTGCGATGCTTTTCCATAATTTAATCCTCAAGTTTCAAGCTCATGTCTACAGTCCCAAAACAAAGTCGTGATTATCACGTCTAGTGTCAGATTTTCTGCAGCTGAACCGATAAATCCCAGCGTATTATCTAAGAAATTACATGTTCAACATCTCACTGAATATGAATAAGTGGCAAAGGCCTCAGTATTTTCTGTAACCTAATATAGTTCACATTATGATATCAATGAGGAAAAAAGTATTTGTGTCATTTTTCCATTTTAGAATAGGACACTATAGCAATATCAATAAAGATTTTTACTGTTTTTATATTTATTTATGAAATACTAGCTAATTTGTCTCAAAAAGGAATCAGAATACTTTATTATTCCCGGTGGGGGAATTGCTTACATTACAGACACTCCATTAAACTGGGACAGGGCCCTGTTGTGTAGCATCCGTTCTTCTTTTAACAACAGTCTGTAAACATCTGGGAACTCAAAACAAGCCTGCTACTGTACTTCCACTTTCAGCATCACCAGGTTCCAGAGGGTGTGTCTGATCTTGGCAATATTTCTGATCCAAACATGGACAAGAGCAATAACTGAAGTTTGCAGCTCGTGTGGTAGTTATGTGGTTGAGTTCAGGCACCAAAACTACTCGGTCGGGTTGGGAAAAGACCCAGTTACGGCCTCAGTTTATCCCCATTTAGCAAGTTAAACACATGTTCCAAAACCCCATTTTTAAAATTCAGGGGTGCCTCATCCATCCATCCATCCATCCGTTCATCCATGCATCCATTAATCTGTGCATCCGTATATCTGTTCGTACATCCATACATCCGTTTACCCATACATCCATCAGTCAGTGCATCTGCCCATCCCTGCATCCATCCATTCATCCATCCATCCATTCATCCATACATCCATCAAGCCATGCATCTACCTCCAGATGTGGTGCTCAGTTTAAAGTTGACACATTTCACAGGCATTTATGCACATTGGCCACTAGAGGTCTCCCATCTTTAAAATGTAATTATAAATCATAATAAGCTTGCATTAAATGACCTATCCTGTGGTTTTCTCGGGAAGACGGTTACAGTTCCCATATGATCCTAATATGTTCAACACTTCCACTGCAGCCTGTTGCTCTTGCATCTATTAATAGAGTCTGAACACTAATGTGCGCGTCTGAGTGTTTCCATCCCTCTGGGCTTCCTCAGGGCAGGAGGGACTCTGCAAGCTGACAGCTGAAGTAAACATCTCGTCATCGTTTTCTGCTTCGTCCTCCCTCCATCCTCCGCCTCCTCCTCCCTCGGTGTTCAGGACTATATAAGGCTGGTTCCCCTGGTGATACAATGACAAATGGCAGCATGGTGGGGGGATGGAGTGTAAACAGAGAGGCCTCCAGTTAGAAAATAAAACCAAAGGAGAAGCAAATGAGGGAGAGTTGGCTCTGTTAGTCTCCTTAATTAAACATACAAGTCTCAACACTGCACTACATTTTTAAATAATACATTATTAACACTGAAAACAGTTGAAATTGGGTGCATTTAAGTATTCAGTTAAAGCTCTTCTCAGTATCCAAAGACCCTGGCTTCTACTGCTTTTGTTTTTATTTTACAACAGCTGATTGTTGGACTGCCTGCATGTTCTCCGAGTGCCTGCATGGGTTCTCTATAGATTCTCTAGCTTCCTTTAATATACTGGTGACCCGTCTAGGGTAACCCTGGCTCTTGCCCTGTTAAAGCTTGGATAGGCTCCAGACCCCCCCCCCAAGACCCTAAACTAGGTAAGCTGTTAAGAAAATGGATGGATTCTGTTAGGCTCATAAGTTTTGGGACAATGACACTTTCTTGTAATTTTGCCTCTGCACACGAAGAGCACAGTCGACTTAAAATCAGTCAAGATGTGATTGAAGTGTGACTTTCAGCTTTAAATCAAGGAGTTTGCTAAAAGAATTGCATTAACTGTTTAGTGGTGAGTGGCATTTTTATACACAGTCCCCCATTTTCAGAGGCTCAAAAGTAAAAGGACAATAGACTGACAAGCAGTTTCATAGTCAGGTGAGGCCTGTTCTCTCATCCTTCTATGACAAATTAAGCAGATCAAAGATCTGGAGTTGATTCCAAGTGTCAAACTTGCATTTAGTAGCTGTTCACTGAAACTCTCAGTATGAGCTTCAAAAAGATGTTGATACAAGTGAAGGAAGCCATTATTAAAACCCCCCAAAAAAAACCTAACTGAGAGATAATAAAAACTTTAGGAGTGGCCAAAACAACAATCCAGAACATGCTTAAAAAGAATGCAGGCACAGGCCAGCTCAGCAACCCCCAAAGTCCTCGAAGACCACGGAAGACAACTAAATCAGGAAGGATCACAGAAGTCTTTCCATGGTCAAGAAAAACTCTCCAAAACATCAACAGCCAAGTCAAGAACACTCTCGAGGTGGTAGGTGTATCATTGTGAAAGGCAATCAAGAAATGCCTTCCTGAATGTAAATACAGAGGGTTTACAATAAGCTGCAAACCACGGGTTATTCTCAAGCACAGGAAGACCAGATAAGAGGATGCAAGGGAAATAAATAAATATTTTCTGGGAAAGTCTTATCCTTCTCTCTCTCTGCCTCCTAACACGCTTTCCCCCTCTCCTCCTCCTTGGTCTTCGGCCAACAGTAGCATAGTTTCCACCGGCACCTTGTTGGCTAACAGCACCGGAGGCGGTCGTTGTTAACCCGGGCCGCGACCGATCCAGTATAGAAGTCGTATTATGAATCTGGGCTTGGGACCAGCCCTAGGAGTACACTGGCTTGTGGGCCCCTGTGGCTGGGTTATACCTACAGAGAATGTAGTTTTGTGTTTTTTGTTTTGTTTTTCTTTTCCAAGAACTGAACAACTGATTTGTACAGGCAAATGATTAGCTCGCTAGTATATACTAATGCAAGCTAACTAGCTAACCAAACCCTCTCTAATTTTACCCATGACTATTTAATGGGAACTCACATACAAGCTTACAACAACAAAAATCAAAGGGTTCTTTTTTTGCTGCGTATGTCTGGTTTTAACTTGTGGCTAACTGCTGCCTTTTTTGTCTCCTTCATTGGGGTTGAATTTGAAAGGACCACAAAAACAGGCCTGTCCACATACGAGGTTCACAATATTATTATATTATTTTTTTATTTCACACCAGCGGGGGGTGGATGGTGGAGGCTTTATGGGGCCCCAGTAAATTTCGGCCCAACAAACAGGTTAGAAGCCTGTGCAGAGCTTTAGTCTAGATGTCTGCCCGTGTTACTGGAACTTAGCCGTATTTATTTATTAATTTGTCTACTTTATTCACATTATTGCATTTCGGTGAAAATGCTAATCCAGGTAAAGTACAGCCAACAGCAGAGTGTCTTTCTGCATGTCATTAAATGTGACAACAATCTCCTGTATTCTCCATATATCTGGACTGCGGGGTAGGGTTGCAAGATGGAAGCCTTTTCTGACAAAGAAAAACATCCAGGTCTGGCTAAAGGTTGCAAAAAATACATCAGGTCTCCCAAAAGCGTGTGGGAAAAAGTGTCATGGTCTGATACAACCAGGGGTTAATTTTTTTGGCCACAGTTTCAAAGGTGGTATTTGGTGCAAAAACAACTCTGCACACCACCAGAACACCATCATGCCCTCAGTGAAGCGTGGTGGTGGCAGCATCATGCGTTGGGGTTGTTTTTCTTCAGCTGGAACTGGGGCTTTAGTCAAGGTGGAGGGACTTGAGCTGAAGAGGAATTTCACCTTTCAGCACGACAATGATCCCAGGCAGACATCCAAATCAAGAAAAGAATGGCTTCACCAGAAGAAAATGAAAGTTTTGGAGTGGCCCAGCCAGAGCTCAGACCTAAATCCAACTGAAAATCTGCGGGGTGACCTGAAGAGGGCCGTACACAAGAGGTGCCCTCACAATCTGACAGACTTGGAGCACTTTTGCAAGGAAGAGTGGGCAAATGTTGTCAAGCTGAGATGTGCCATGCTGATAGACTCCTACCCAAAAAGACTGAAGGCTGAAGCAATTTGCCCCTGGGGATAACTAAAGTATTCGGATTCTGATTCTTTTTCATGTGAATTGTACAGGTTATAGGTCACATTAAAAGTAGAAAAAAGTTTTGAAATAATTTATTTTACATCAGAAATATCTCTTATTTTAACAAGAGTTTGTTCACTTTCTATATCCTCTGTACATATCAGGATACCTGCCTCTGAAAAACAAACAGTGAAAACGTAAAACCCAGATTCTTAAGTTGGACTTGAGTGACAAAAAAACACTGATTATGCTGTGAATTATTAAAGTTTTTTTAAACATTACACTTTTGTGGGAGATTACATGTGATTTTAACAATGCTATATTTGCTTTTAAAACAAGTTTAAAATCAAAGTACATGTAAACGACATACAGCTACAAGCCTGATAAACATCTATAGTTCTGTAAGTTAAATTACACACATATACTGTTTACATAATTTTAAGAAAAAAATGGGAAATTTTGAGAGTTTTAATTTTTGAAAGTAAAAATTTTGCAAGAATGCACTCTTTTAAAGCTTTTACAACACACTTTAATTTTTACTCTGAGGGTTGGGGTTTGATAGCATTTAATCAAATCCAAATCAGCACATTAATACCAAACTCTTTCAGATCAAACACGCCTCTCAAATGCATTTAATGCTCAACATTTGCAAAAAGCTAGAGCAAAGAAGACAGAAATGCTGCAGTTTTGAGTGGTGGTCTGAGTTATGGTTCATTTTCACGAGTTACTTGCACCAAATACTGATGTCTTGTGGCACAAGTCTTCTAAATGGGGTGGTACAAGGGTGTCCAACAATCTCGTGTGTGAGCGTTAACAAACTGATGAGCCGATGACTTTGAGCTGGAGATAAGATTAAGATGGAATAGATATTTCACCACAGCTCCAACCTTTGCTTTCTGACCTCTTTCTAACTCTGTATAACTAATAATGATCCTAAAAGCCATAAAAATGAACTTTTCCTTCTTTATTTCTGGTCACGCACATTGCATTTAACAGAAATATGGATGGAAATAAAGTGCAAAGGAGGATAAATTGTTATTATTAGGTAGTGCATCAAATTGATCCAAAATAAGAAACTTCTTTCTCGTCGGTTAACTTTGCTGCTTTCTGGCGCAGTTTTCTCCAGCTCAGGCTTGACAAAGTCAGAGTTTTACTTAAACCTGCTCTGTGGAGCAGAACCTTGAACCCTTACTTCCTTTATCCATCATTAAAAAGTGTTCTGATCTTGAGCGTTGGTCGGCTGAAGACTGTCTCCCACTGAGAGAGAAAAGAGTGAAGTCTGTCAAACACAGACTCCCAGTAGTTTCATGAAAAGCAGCTTTCAGCAGCAGCAGGTCAGGTGATTGGGAAGCCATGCAGCCAGACTGGAAAGATCACGCTGACTTATAGAAAACCTAATAAATGTCATTTCTCCTCCGCCCTCCTGCCCTGCAGCGGTTGAAGAATGCTGACGGCGCCTGTTGGACGCCAGATTCATTGAGTTGAACAGTGGGACATCAAGCCAGCCAGCAAGGTAAGACGGGTTAGTCCTAATCTAGATGTTGGAAACATTGGACGATGAGAGACACCATCTGACCTTTAACTAAGTGGGGCTTTAATTATGAAAATCTTGTGGCACAAGTCTAACCCGAAGACCCTGGGGCAGACCCAGGACATGCTGGAGAGACCGTGTCTCCCAGCTGGCCTAGGAACGCCTTGGTGTCCTTCCTGAAGAGCTGGAGGAGGTGGCTGGGGAGACGAAAGTCTGGGCTTCTCTGCTTGAACTGCTGCCCCCTCAACCCCTATCCCCCGGAAAAGCGGTAGACAACAACTTGCAGCAGTTTTTAGCCAGTTTTCGAATGCTTCTTTTTGGTTTTTATTTCAGATAAAACCTGACTGAATTTGAGAATCCTGGAACTGCCCCTGCCTGGCAGAGTATTTCAAAGGATGTCCATGGGTTCTAGACTTCAGGCAGTCAAAGGATTTTCATCCAAGTATTAAAAACAATTCTTATATTTAAAATTGTGTTAGTTTGTCCCATTACTTTTGAGAAAATGAAGGACTAGATTGAAAAATGGCTGTAATTCTTAAACAGTTAATGCAATACTTTTGTCAAACCCCTTAAAGTATAGGTGAAAGTCAGTACTTTGATCACATTTGATTGTTTGATTTAAAATCCACGTTAGTGGCGTACAGAGGCAAAATTACAAAAAAGAATGTAGCATTAGCCCAGAACTTATGGTGACACTGCGCCTCCTGATCGCAGGGTGTCGCTGCTGCGCTGTATGCGGCACTGATTCTTTCTCCGCTACTGCAAGCTGCTTCCTGTCCCCGCTGTGTCTCTTCAGACTTTGGAAGTACAGTTCATGCAGGTAAGTGTGATGAAAAAGGATCTCACATCCGCTGGGGTTTGTGGAGGCGGTGCTTCCTCAGGGAGAGCTGAGTTCGCGTTGGTCCGCGGAGGGAAAGGAGCGAAGAAGACGCTGGAGGCTCCGTTAGCTAGCTTAGGTTAGGGAGAGGTGCTTCCATTATCGGACGACAGCAGGACTCACCCAGGAGTTCAGGCCAGTGTCCGAAGTTGGAACTAGGAGCCGGTAGCTGGTTCATGTCTCGTTTCCTGTGATGAACTTTAGCCT